>VYXC01007883.1:64269-75879 GCA_013397175.1 Platysteira castanea
TTTGTATTTCCATGCTATGGAATAATAGGGAGATTACCCCACGTTTCCAAAAACTAAAACACAAAAAAGTAATCACAAAATCCACAGCTGCTCCCCATTTGCAATAAGCTGTTTAAAACAAAATAAACCAATGTGTTTTGCTCCAAGAAACACGCATTAGGCACTGGCAGCTTGCTTCCCTCATTCCTCTACCCCCAAGCACTTCGACTGCAAGGAGGGGGAAACCTTGACGTGATACATGTGTGAGAAGCCCTGAGAACAATAGCTGCTCCCCAGCTGACTCCAGAGCTGTTCTTAAACTCGAGGCTCCCGTGCTAGAGGAGCACAGCTGGAGCAGCACCAGCACCAGGCTCTGAGAACGCCAGCAAAAGCCATTTTTCCACCTAGAAATTCCTGGAAGTTGGAAGCCCAAAGAGCAGCCACGCCACAGATCTGTGTGGGCAGGCTCAGAGGGATGGCCTCGTGGAGACCTCCCCTCCAAGAGCAAAGTATCATCGGGTTAATCCTCAGATCAGGAGGATCCTGCTTGGAGTCCAACGTCGCCGTTGTGGTTTTAAATTGAGTTTCACTCACAGTGAGGTGCAGTCAGTACGAAGAGGCTGCAGTAGGTTTGTCACACAACCCCTGCTCATGCCCTCAGCTCTTGGGGATGGAAAAGGTAAGGAAAAAAAAGCAAAAATCCAGAAGGCCACTATAAATATCCCCAATATTCCAGCTCAGGATATTGCGTGGTTCTGTGAAAGGCAGCAGCTCATCGCTGCCAGCAGGTTCTGCTGTTAATTTTCAATATCCAAGCCACCCACCATTCCAGCCAGGCCTGCCATGACGATGCACCATCCATTTTTACTCAGGAGGTGCTGTCCCAGCAGAAAACCAGGTGATAAGCTGCAGAGCAAAGCACTGTAGAAGGCCGAGGAGCTGGGGTGGGAAGGCGGAGCTGCAGCAGAGAACAAATGCTGTAGAAACCAGACCACGGCATCTGAGTTAGCAGCAGCTCAGTCCCTGGATGTGCCAAAAAGGGTTGAGGAAGCTGAGTGTTGCTGTTTGCAACCAGCCCGCAGCCCTTGTCCCTCCTGAAAATGGGGGGAAGGACTGAAGGGTGCATCCTGCCCTGGGGGTGGCTCTGAGGGCCCCTTTCTCCAGGCTTTGCAAAGGAAGCTTCTCCTGACACCCACAGCTGCAAGCGGGCAGCTGTTCCCTCTGACTCCCCGGACACGGAGCTGCCCCACGGGAAATGATGCCATGGGAGTTTTCCCTGAGTTTAAAAGCTGGAGATGCCTCTGAAGCACTGCCTTTGAACAAAACCCTCACCAGGGGACACCTCCAGGGAGAATGAGCAGCCCAGCCCAACAGAGCCTCGCCCCGCGCGAAAACCAGAGAGGAGGAAAGAACTGAGGGAGGACGAAACTGCTCTGTTCAGAGTCAGACCTTCAGGCATCAAGGACTCAGAAAAGCAGGTGAAGGAAGGTTTCAAAGGCTGCCAGAGACGCGCTTGTACCCCCCCAGCAGGCTGCACCTCCGTGCCCACAGTAATCTCCTTTCTGAGCACACACAAAGGAGACGTTTCACAGCATTCACAGCAGCCCTTAACTGAGTTATGCATCAAATACCTCTCAGCTGCCATTGGACCCACGTCCCCAATTCCCGGAGACCCCTGACAAACTCCCAGCCCTGCATTAATGATGCCAAGCTCAGCAGCAGGGTCTCTCCATCCAGCACAGCAATACCCCCACTCCAAGGTTTCCCTGAATGCAAACTGCTCTGACTCGAAGCTGATGTTCCCAGAACGGTTTGGGAAGGGACCTTAAAGTTCCAAGCCCCTTCCACTCGACCAGGTTGCTCCAAACCCCATCCAGCCTGGCCTCGGGCACTTCCAGGGATGGGGCAAAGGATAGGGGAGCACGGGGACTTCCCAGAAAGTCTTACTGCCGAGTGATACCCAGGGTACAGAGAGTCAACTAAAAATGTATGAACAGAGAGTGAGCAGGAAGGTACTGACCTGTTCAGCACCTGGATCCAGCTGTTCCACCCTTCTGGGGGGACGAGCCAACTGGGACCTTCAGAGCTTCCACGGGGAGGCCAGGAACAAACACTGCAATCAAACATGAGGATTTGGTGTCTCACAAAACCCCCTCTCCCTGCCAGCTGTGCTCCAGCCCCCCAGCCACAGGATACACTTTGCTGCTGAGCACATCCAGTGCACAAGAGCTCACTGCAGCCTGTGGTCATTCTAAAGGGGTTGCCAGAGACCTGAACTGCCTGAAGCCAAGGTGTGAATAATACAAATCAGCTGCCAGGACCAGGCTGTAACTCACCTGAGAGCTCTGATGGAGCCCAAACAGGAAAATATTTTGATTTTTGCTGCTCAGGTGGGATCAGAAAAACTTAAAAGTGGCAAATGCAACATCTGAAAGGAGCTTCAGGAGAAACCCTTGGACTACAAGGAGTTCAGTTCTCTCAGGCTGAAACTCTTCCCTGCACAGGGTGCCCAGAGCAGCTGTGGCTGCCCCTGGATCCCTGGCAGTGCCCAAGGCCAGGCTGGATGGGGCTTGGGGAAACCTGGGATGGTGGAAGGTGTCCCTGCCCATGGCAGGGGTGGCACTGGATGGGCTTTGAGGTCCCTTCCAATCCCAGCCATTCTGTGATTCTCTCATTTGGGTGGGGTTTGATTCTGGATGAGGTCTGCAGCAACGCTCCTCTTGTTCCCACTGCCCTCAGACACCTGGAGAGGCCTCTGAGCCTTCCCTGGGACCGTGCAGCCCCAGCACAGGACTTTCCATAAGCTGGAGAACCTTCAGCTTGGAACTATTCCAGAGACCCTGGGGCAGGGTGATGCTTCTGCTGATGGAGAAGAGGAGGTGAAGAGGCTCAGAGCTGACTTCAGGCACCACAGGTACCTGTGCCCTGCCACCCTAACCCCGCTGGAAGGCAAAAATTCCAGGAGCTCCGCTTCCAGCACGAGCAAGAACCTTTTCATCCGGCATCCCAGCAAAGCTTGTTTCACAGGATGCCTTTCCAGGCCTTCTGCAACATTTCCTCCGGCCAGGCCTGTCCCCTGCCTTCCCCAGGAAGGAACGTTTTGTTCGAAGACAGTTAATGACCCATTTACATCTGCCTGTAAAACGATGTTGGGTTGTTTGTCCCTCCCCTTGCAGCACTCGACTGCTGCTGGCCTGCAGAGCCCGTCAGGGCTAATTACGCTGGCTTTTCCGTGGAGGGAGTTCTCCATGTGTTTTCTGTTCAGAGCATAGCACAGTTTCAACAGGTTTTTGAAGCTGTGGTTGTTGTTGTTGTTGTTCCTGATGAGAGCTGCTGCTATGGAACGCGTCCTCATGGCCCTGCCAAGGCCCCAGCCGAGGCAGAACCAGCTCCATCTGACGCAGGAGCAAATTGGGACCATTTGGTACCGGGGGGCACTGGACATCTTGTTCAGTCCGCAAGGGAGCTGGGAGAAGGTCTGAGCCGCTCCTCCCTCCCCTTCCCTTTCAGTACACTCATTTATTCCTGCCGAAACGCGCTGTTTCTCTTCCAATCTTCCCTAATTTTATCCACATGCCATCAGGGATGGACACGGAAAACCACCTGCCCGTCGCTCCCAGCAGATCCTGGGCCAGTCCCCGAGCCCTGGGGACACAACGCCGTCCTTCACACCCTTCCACCAGGAGTGAAGCTCCTGGCATGGCAGAGCAGCACAGGCCACAGCCCGGAGCTGGCGCGGGGCAGAGACCTGGCGAGGGATCCAAGGAGCTGCTGGCGGAGCCAAGCTCGGCAGGAGAGCGCCCTGCCTTCCCCCACACCCAGGCTGGGAGGGCAGGAGCCGCGCAGCCCCAGCTGGCAGGGCCTTCTCCCTCACACACCCGGGCTGGGAGGGCTGGAACCACGCAGCCCCAGCCAGTGGGGCCTTGTCCTCCACACAGCGGGGCTGGGAGGGCAGGAGCCGCATAGCCCCGGAGAGCGGGGCCTTCTCCTTCACACAGCAGGGCTGGGAGGGCTCGAGCCACACAGCCCCGGCCGGTGGGGCTTTCTCCCTCACAGCGGGGCTGGGCGGGCAGGAGCTGTGCAGCCCCGGCCGGCGGGGCCTTCTCCCTCACACCCCCGGGCTGGGAGGGCTGGAACCACCCAGCCCCAGCCAGTGGGGCCTTGTCCTCCACACAGCGGGGCTGGGAGGGCAGGAGCCACATAGCCCTGGCCAGCGGGGCCTTGTCCCCCACACAGCGGGGCTGGGAGGGGCTGGAGCCACACAGCCCCGGCCGGTGGGGCTTTCTCCCTCACAGCGGGGCTGGGAGGGCAGGAGCCGCACAGCCCCAGCCGGCGGGGCCTTCTCCCCCACACACCCGGGCTGGCAGGGCAGGAGCCACACAGCCCCGGCCGGTGGGGCTTTCTCCCTCACAGCGGGGCTGGGCGGGCAGGAGCTGTGCAGCCCCGGCCAGCGGGGCCTTGTCCCCCACACAGCGGGGCTGGGAGGGCAGGAGCCGCACAGCCCCAGCCGGCGGGGCCTTCTCCCCCACACACCCGGGCTGGCAGGGCAGGAGCCACACAGCCCCGGCCAGTGGGGCCTTGTCCTCCACACAGCAGGGCTGGGAGGGCTGGAGCACAGCTGTGCACAGGGGATGCCACACGCGCCATCCCAGCACCAGCTGGCTGGACTGGGGCTGCACGGGAATGNTGGAGCCACACAGCCCCGGCCAGTGGGGCCTTGTCCCCCACACAGCGGGGCTGGGAGGGCAGGAGCCGCACAGCCCCAGCCGGCGGGGCCTTCTCCCCCACACACCCGGGCTGGCAGGGCAGGAGCCACACAGCCCCGGCCAGTGGGGCCTTGTCCCCCACACCGGGGCCCACGCTGAGGCCGCGGCGGCTGCGGGCGGGCTGGGCGCGCTCCCCGCTCTCGCCCGCTCCGCTCCCCAGCGGGGCAGCAGCTCATTTATCAGGGAGAGGTGCCAGCAGCCGGGAGGTGGGAGGGCTGGAGCACAGCTGTGCACAGGGGAATGATGCCCTGTGGCATCCCAGCGCCAGCTGGCCGGACTGGGGCTGCACGGGAATGTCCACTCGGCCATCCAGGCAGATGCACCTGAAGGGGAGAGAAGGGATGCTCCGGGTGGAGCGCAGTGCCAGCTCGGGGGAGGTGACCCCGAAACCACCCCGCAGGAGGCAGAAGATGATGGGGTCAATCAGCGTAGCTGCCTCGCTGTCCTGGCCGGCTGGACGGCAGCAAAGCCTCCCCTCTGCTCCCTGCCATTTAGGACAGCTCAGGGCACCGGCTGCCCTACATTGTTCCCCGTGGGATTCCCTCACAGTCAGCTTGGCCCGCAGTGGCTTTGTCCAGCCCTCAGCATTACAGAGCTCCGAGCTGCTCCTTGAGACCTGGGCACCACGGACTGGCCCCGAGGAGCCCTTGCCCACCGCCAGGAGCCCAGGCACGGGTGTAATTGGGGAGGACACCATGTTTTACCACACACACCGCCCTGCCAAGCCGAGATGTGAAAAACCATCTGCTCAGGGAACAGTGGCAGCAGCACCTTTGCACCTCTCAGCCTTGCCTGGGGAAGACACCAGTGCAAAGGCTGGGTTGAAAATCATTTTCACACAATTAATGCAATTGGCTTTGCCAGGGAAGAAGGGGAAACAAGGGGGTTCATGTATTGTGTCTTTAAACATTGCATAATGGCTTCAGATTGAAAGGGAGTAACTTTAAACTGGATATTGGGAAGGAATTCTTCCCCATAAGGTGGGTGAGGCCCTGGCATTGCCCAGAGCAGCTGTGGCTGCCTCTGGATCCCTGGCAGTGCCCAAGGCCAGGCTGGACACTGGGGCTTGGAGCAGCCTGGGACAGGGGACGGTGTCCCTGCCCAGTCAGGGGGTGGAACGAGATGAGCTTTAGGGTCCCTTCCAAGCCACACCATTCTGTGGTTCCATGTTTCCATGATGGATGAGCTCCAGGAGCCCTCCCTTTCCAGGCAGGACCTGGATCTGCCTGTCCCTGCCTCCTGCTATGGATGGGAGCAGCTTTCCCTGGACTAACCTCTCCAAGGATGCCCGCTAGCTCTCCCACAGCCGGGAAGCCAGCCCGGCGTTTCAGTGGAAGGCCCATTAAGGAGGAGGCAGAGTTAAGTGACAAAGCAATCAGGCTTATCAAGGTCCAGCTCGGAGTTTGGGAGGAAACACGGCCGCCAGAGCACATGCCAATATTGTTAATGCCTTTTGGGGCTGCATCTGAGGCAGGGTTTGTTTTGGCAGCTGCAAAGCCTGATATAAAACCATGTCCTTGCTGCACGGATCACACAGACTGGAGGAGAGAGCCAAGGCTGCTGAGCAGGGCAGCACAGGGATGCTCCAGCAGCAGAGCCCAAGCCTCACCTGGCAGGAATCCACCCAGCTGCAGCCAATCCATTCACACCAACGGGGCTGCTGGACCCAGTGTTTGTTTGTTTGTTTTGTTAGCTGGTTGGTTTGGTTTGTTTTGTTTGCTTGTGACATCTCCTTGGGGCTTCTCCTGCTGCATCTCCGGAATGGTGGGGCTCAGATGCCATGGTGCCACTTGAATGTCACCAAACCACGTTCAGCAAGGTGTGACGGGCTCTCCCAGAGCCTCACCTTCCTTGTGGCACCGGGATGGCTTCCTCAGCTCAGACACCCCCAAAGCTCAGAAGGGAGCAGGCAGCCCAAACAGCTCCAACAGCAAAGCCTGGGAAGTGAGAGGTCTCTGTTTGTCAACAACTGTGCAAGCAAGTTTTTCCCCCTCTCCTGGCACTTCTTCCACAAAAAGCCATGGGTTTAGAGGGCTAAACACCAGAACAGAGTGGGTTTGTCTCCTGGTTCATGCGCAGTGGGTGACAGTGACTTCTTGATTAATCAGTACAAGGAGAGATTTGGGCTGATAACCAAATCTGAAGCACATTTGCATCCTGCAGGCGAGAGAGGGATCACTCCAGTCCGTGAGCCATCAACGATGGCATCCCAGAGGTGTCATCCTCACAGGATAATGGATCACAGGATGCTTTGCATTGGAAGGGACCTGAAAGATCACCTCACTCCACCACCCATGGGCAGGGACACTTTTCACTATCTCAGGTTGCTCCCAGCCGCATCCAGCCTGGCCTGGAACACTCCCAGGGGCAGAGAGGCACCTTTGGGAGCCCATGGGAAAGTGACTGCAGGAGCCTTTGCTCCACAGAGCTGGGGACATCGCTGTGTACATGATTTTGGGGGAGAGGTGCTGCTGCCATGCTGTGGTTCATCAGTCCCAAATCTCTGCTTGGAAAAGCCCTCTGAGATCACCGAGTCCCATTCCCCCAGCACCGCCAAGCCCACCCCAAAGCATGTCCCCAGGTGCCACACCCACACACCCTTTGAACACTTCCAGGGATGGTGACTCCACCACTGCCCCGGACAGCCCATTCCAACGCCTGGCCACCCTTTCAGGGAAGACATTTTCCCCAGTATCCAACCTGAACCTTCCCTGACGCCACTTGAAGTCATTCCCTCTCCTCCTGTCCCTGTTCCCTGGGAGCAGAGCCCGACCCCCTCCGGCTGCCCCCTCCTGTCAGGGACTTGTGCAGAGCCACCAGGGCCCCCCTGAGCCTCCTTTTCTCCAGCCTGAGCCCCTTCCCAGCTCCCTCAGCCGCTCCCCTTCAGCTCTGAGCATCTCGGGATTTCTCACTCGAGCCGTGGAGCTGAGATCGCACCCCCCGTGCTGCCATTGGTCTCTCGCTCCTCGCTCCCCCCGCTTTTCCTCCTGCCGCCCCCACTTCATTCCACATTTTTCACATTTCTGGGGATTGTTTTTCACCTCCCAGCGCTTTCTGGAGCCTGCCCAACAGAAATAAACGCAGCCTGACCATGGCTGGTGGGGCGAGGGGCAGCGGGTTACGCTCTCGGTAAATTTAGCCTCTCACTGACAGATTTATCTTCCTTAATCAGAACCAAGCGTAGTTGGCGAGGTTTGTTTTTGTAGACTGAACTTCCCCAAAGTCAGCGCGCACACGCCTCCCCCTCCCTCCCCAATTACATAAATGCTTTTAGTTAAGAGCTAATTTCCTGGAGTGTGTGCCAGTGCTCCCTCCAAGCAAACAAAGCAAAGGTGGCACTGAAAAGGAAGATTATCCTATGTGGCCGGAGGGACTCTGTGGACATCTCCCTTCACAGGGCTGCTCCTCTGCACCTGTCCACGGGCCTGCTTTAGCATTCCCCTTTCATTTTCCTTCCCACCATGCTATTAAGAACATTCCTCGCATGTGCCAGCCTGGGAATGTGTTGTAATGGCCACTTCTTTCTTCTGTTTCAGCCTAAACAATTGTTTTCACTGAGCTCAGCCGCTTTCCCAGCAATCAAGAGCCACGATGGATATAAGGAGAGAAATTCCCTCTGCTAAGAGAAGCTGGAGCAGAGGGAAGCAGCAAGGCGGAGGGGAGAGGTGCATGGACACCTTCCGTGGATGAGCACGGGCTGAGATGGAGCCCTGGCCCTGAGACATCGCTGATCCAGCCCGGGCAGCTCCCTGGGTGAAACTCCCTAGGAACCACCCCACATTTCTAGCTCAAGAGCAGGTTTTTTCCCCTCCCTGCCCTATTTGGGTGAGAAATAATTCTGTATTCAGGGCAGAGGCCCTTCTGCTGGGTTTCAGAGCTCAGCCCGCTGCTGCCCGGGGTGCTGGGAGCACTGCTGGGAGGTGCCCAGCGTGGCCCTCACTGGGGGAGTCTCTGCTGGCCCCTTAGACAGGAGTGGTCACCTGGGGGTGGTGCTGATGCCAGGCTCTGCCAGCCCCAATTCCAGCTGGGAATCCACAGCGGTGGAGCTGCCGGCACAGCCCAGCTCTGCTGCCAGAGCTCACCTCAGCTGATGTTCCCCACTTCTGCCCACCTTCCGGGGACCCTTCTGGACCAAGCCCTTCTCCCCTGCCGGGACACAGGTCCTGTTTCCCAGAGGGCGAGCTGGGAAAATAAATTTCAGAAATAAATTTCAGTGTCTTTTTTTTTTTTTTTCCTCCCTTCTCCTTCAGATGAAAATTCCCCTCATTTCCCCTCGAAAGCCAGCACACGTGGGACTATTTTTACCCAGGTTTATTTTTAGCTCCTCTTCCCTCCGTCGCCTCTCACATGGCTGCACGGGGAGGGATGGCGGCGGCTGCAAGGACACGTTCTCCCCCTGCAGCACAAGGGGCTGGGGGCAAACAGGCGGGCAGCAATTCCAGCACGGCCTGGCCAGTCAGTCCCTGCTCCCAGCCTGGCTCTCGGCGTGCAGCAATTCCAGCACGGCCTGGTTAATCAGTCCTGGCTCTCGAGCTTCCTCCCACCCAGCGCTGCTGCCCCCGTTGCTGGAGACATCCCACCCCAACATGTCCCCATCCCGCTGGCACTGCCCCAAGGGACCCAGCTCCTGCTGTCCCTGTCCCTGCTGGCCCCCTGCCAAACCCCGGCCACAGCCACCAGCAGGGCAGCAACTGGGGCACTGCCTGGCCCCTCTGGGACAGTCTTCTGTGCCTTCAAAGCGAAGCCTGGCAGGCAGGCAGCTGGCAAAAGGGGATTGGGATGCTCAGGAGCTGCTTTGACCAGGGAGAAGGCCGTGGGAGCTGGCCCAGAGGATGCTGCAGGACACTGGGTGGTTTTGGTTGGGATGAGCAACGCACAAAGGCCTGAGTTTCGCTCTCTGGGGGAATTCAAACACAGCCCAAGCCTTGGTGTGTGTTTTCCCCGAGGGGAATCCCTGCTTCCCAGCAGCAGCAGCAATGACCTCCGCCACGGCCTGTGCGCTCCATGCAGCAGCGCTGGGACTGCGGGCACGGAGGGGAAAGGGGAGGCACGGGAGGCTGGCTCCTGCTCGAGAGACTCGTGTCCCACAGCCGCCTCTCACCCTGCCACCACCTCCCAGAGCATCTTCCCAAGGCCTCTGCTGACTTCCATGAGGGGAGACGCAGCCTCTCCGTGCCACCAGCCCTCTCCATCCCGGATCACAGCGTGCCATGGTGCCCACGGTTCCACGCTGCCCGTGCCAGGCTGCAGCAGGCACTGGCAGGTCCCCCGTTACCATGGCAATGCTGCCAAGGTTCACATCTTTTCCTCCATCCCGATTTATCCCGCTGCCTTATTTCCCCCCACACTCAGGAAAGGTTGGGATGCAGCTCTGCCATCAGGGCTGTGGTCACATTGCGTGAAGCCCTTGCTCAGAGTAACAGCCTTGGCTCTCCTGCCAGCACGGGGGGAAAGCTGGAAGCAGGGAGCAGATAGTGATAAATCCTCTGCTGTCTCTTCTCATTAGACTCAACCACAAGGAAAACCCCAAAAGGCCTGAAACGTTTTCGTTAAGTGACAGGGACTTTTGCTGGTCATTACTTTAAAAGACAAGCTCCCCGTGCAGAGGGGACAGCTGCGGGTGCAGATCCTCGTCAGTGCTGGCCCCCCCACCCACACGGCCCTGCCCTGGGCATCCAGCCCGTCCCAGTGTCCAGCACTGGCCACCTGGGCAAGCAGGAACCTCCCCTGGAACATCTCCTTGGGGCCACAATCCCTTCCCACCCGCGTGCTGTTTCATGGAGTCACAGAATCATGAGGGCTGGAAAAGACCTCCAAGGGCTTGGAGCCCAACCATCCCCCCAGCACCGCCAAGGCCACCACCAAGCCCTGTGCCCAAGTGCCACACCTGTACATCTTTCAAACCTTTCCAGGGACGGGGACTCCAGCGCTGCCTGGTCCAGTGCCTGAGCCCCCTTTTGGAGAAGGAATCTTTCCCTAACCTCCAATGTAAACCTGCCCTGGCCCAGCCTGAGGCCGTTCCCTCTGCTCCTGTCCCTGTTCCCTGGGAGCAGAGCCCGACTCCCCCTGAGCCCCCTCCTGTCAGGGACTTGTGCAGAGCCGCAAGGGCCCCCTGAGCCTCCTTTTTCCTGGTGGCCTCCATCCAGCTTCTCCATAGCAACATCCAGACATTCACTAGAGATCCCAAAGCTGCCTTTGCTGAATGCCACCTCTCCCTGACACAGACAAGCATTTCCAGGGAAAATCCCAGCTTGATCCCAGCCTGGGGGGTTCATCATGCAATGATGAATACCAGCAGCTCACCTTCAGCTGGTGTTTCCAGCCTCTTTCCTACACTGACATTGCCCCTGATCCTCGTGCCCCCAATTCCTCTTAGCCTGTGCTGTGACAGGACAGAGCAGAGACCTAAAGGGGCTCCAGGAGCGCTGGAGAGGGACTTTGGAGAAGGGCCTGGAGTGTCAGGACAAGGGGGAGCGGCTTCCCAGTGCCAGAGGGCAGGGTTAGATGGCATACTGGGAAGGAATTCCTCCCCGAACTGAGCAGAGAGCTCAGTGGCTTGGAGCCATCCCTTCCCCAAGCACCGAACCCCGTGGAACCGAGGAGCTGGGGCTGGCACTGCCATCCTGCCCTGCTCGGGGTTTTCTCTCCTCACCACCCCCGATCCACGGGCGTGGCACTTTGGCTGCGGATGCCGATGAGCTGATGTTGGGACGTGGTTCCAGGAAAGGCAAATCCATTTATCAAAGTGCTTACGGCTCCCGGTTCAAGGCGGCTGAAGCACCAATAAATATTGAGCAGAGCAAGGGAATCAGACTCCAGAGCAGCTTCATAAATAAAAGGCTATTAAAAAAAAAAAAATATATAT
>VYXC01007883.1:75891-97062 GCA_013397175.1 Platysteira castanea
ATATATAGATATCTGCAGATGCTTGTGCCAGCCTCTCTGGAGTCCCAGCCCGGGTCTGAATTACAGCTGAGAGCACCTGGCTGCATCCCCCTGAGCTGACATCCCAGGGGAGAGAGGTGCACACCGCAGGCTGCACAGACCGGGTCAGGGGGAAGGGAAGTGCTGTCTGGCAAGGGAACGAGCTGCTAATTTATTGAAATGCTTTGGAAAATAATTGCATTTGGAAGCCTTCAGCTGTCTTGGGTTTGTGCCTTCGTGCAGGACTGGAATTTCAAGAGATGGGACATAAAAGGGAGTGGGAAAGCAAAGAGAGCTTTGAAGCTGGGGCAGGAGAGCACGCGATCAAACGGAGCGAAATTCCCAGCTCCCACCCCGCGCAGGCACAGCTTCGCGGCTCCCATGGACGAGCAATTCGGGAACAAATCAGCCCTGTTTGTCTTCACCGAGGTGAGGAACACCTCCAAACCGGGCAGCAACTTCTGCTCCTTCAGACAACTCATTCCCAGCAGGCAGCACCCACGGGTGGGACACCGGCAGGGAGGAGTGACCGCTCCGTCCGCTCTCCTGGCACGGGGAGTGGATCCCACACCACGGAGAGGCCCTGCCCCGTGGGGTTCTCCTGTTCCAGGGCTCACCCACATCCTCCCTGCGGGCACCTGCTGTCCTGCACCCAGCCTGGGAGCAGGGGCTGGTCCGGGGAGGGTGGCGGAGGTGCTGCAGTGAGCTCCAGCAGAGATCTGGTCTCTGCGGTGCGCTGGGCACACCCGCTGGGGCAGGATCCTTGTGGGTCTGTGGGATCCGCGTGGCACAAGCTACGGAGGAACAGCTTCACAGCCACGACAAGGAAGACGTGATTCCTGCTGTGGTTACAGGAGCGTTAGGAGGCTGCAAGATCAAAAAGAAAAATCAAGCAAACAAAACAAGTCTCTGAAGATCAAGAAAGTTGCAGAGTTTTACCTGGATGCTTCTGAGGCTGATGAGGCAGTTCTGACAGGTTCAGGTCCTGGAGTTTCTCCCTTGCCCCTCCTCAGCTCAGATGTGGCTTCCAGGGATGGGGAGCAGATCCAGCACGACGAAAAGCAAAGGGCAGAGAGCAGGGACGGGCTGAGGAGGGGCCGAGCACAATTCCAGCCCCACCATCCCAGTCCCTGCTCTGCCAGGGGTTCCCAGGCACTTGCGCCGAGNGAACCCCGTGGAACCGAGGAGCTGGGGCTGGCACTGCCATCCTGCCCTGCTCGGGGTTTTCTCTCCTCACCACCCCCGATCCACGGGAGTGGCACTTTGGCTGAGGATGCCGATGAGCTGATGTTGGGACGTGGTTCCAGGAAAGGCAAATCCATTTATCAAAGTGCTTACGGCTCCCGGTTCAAGGCGGCTGAAGCACCAATAAATATTGAGCAGAGCAAGGGAATCAGACTCCAGAGCAGCTTCATAAATAAAAGGCTATTAAAAAAAAAAAAATATATATNTCCAAACCGGGCAGCAACTTCTGCTCCTTCAGACAACTCATTCCCAGCAGGCAGCACCCACGGGTGGGACACCGGCAGGGAGGAGTGACCGCTCCGTCCGCTCTCCTGGCACGGGGAGTGGATCCCACACCACGGAGAGGCCCTGCCCCGTGGGGTTCTCCTGTTCCAGGGCTCACCCACATCCTCCCTGCGGGCACCTGCTGTCCTGCACCCAGCCTGGGAGCAGGGGCTGGTCCGGGGAGGGTGGCAGAGGTGCTGCAGTGAGCTCCAGCAGAGATCTGGTCTCTGCGGTGCGCTGGGCACACCCGCTGGGGCAGGATCCTTGTGGGTCTGTGGGATCCGCGTGGCACAAGCTACGGAGGAACAGCTTCACAGCCACGACAAGGAAGACGTGATTCCTGCTGTGGTTACAGGAGCGTTAGGAGGCTGCAAGATCAAAAAGAAAAATCAAGCAAACAAAACAAGTCTCTGAAGATCAAGAAAGTTGCAGAGTTTTACCTGGATGCTTCTGAGGCTGATGAGGCAGTTCTGACAGGTTCAGGTCCTGGAGTTCCTGCCCTTGGCCCTCCTCAGCTCGGATGTGGCTTCAAGGGATGGGGAACAGATCCAGCACGATGAAAAGCAAAGGGCAGAGAGCAGGGACGGGCTGAGGAGGGGCCGAGCACAATTCCAGCCCCACCATCCCAGTCCCTGCTCTGCCAGGGGTTCCCAGGCACTTGCACCGAGGCACGGGCTGAGGACGGACGGGGTCACAGCTCCAGCAGCACAAAGAGGGGTTCAGAGCTCTTCCCGCTGGGGCTGCCTGGCTTCCCTCCCTGCTCCCAGGGTCTGCTCACTGCCACCATCCCCATCCTCCTCGGGGGCCATCTCCTGCAGGAAGGGTGTTGCACAAAGCCCTGTGGAGGAGCCTTGGAGGGCTCCTCTGAAAAGGAGGAAAAGCCTCCTCGGGGTCCTCTGGTGCCCGGTGGATGGGGCCATCCCAGTCCCGGGACAGAGCTCGTATTCAGGCTCTGCAAACAACAGGGCATTCAGAGGGAATGAAGGGACACTAAATACAGAAGTGATGAACAGGGGAAAAAAAAGCATCTTTTCACACAGTTTGCCTCGAGGAACTCCGTGTCATATGACGTGGCCAAGGGCAGAGACTTGTGGGATCAAACAACTGCTGAGCCAGCCCTGGGGACTGCTGTTATCCAAACCAAAAAATAAATGACCTTAAGATGGGGAAAAGTCATGGAGTGTAAGCGGCTGAAATCACTCAGGCTGTTGAAGGAGCACGCTGGAGAAGACTTCCCAAGGACAGCACACAGGTTCCTGGGAGCAGCCCGGATAAAGGCTGCAAGGACACCCTGCAGCTCTCCCTGAGGCTCCTGGCACCAGCTGCCGAGCCAGTAAAACCCCTTTGCTGGCCACAGTGGCAACACCAGCCCTCTCACCACAGGATTCTTGCCTTCCAGCCACTCCTGGAAGGTTTTCCTCACACCTGGCTTGGCCCTCGTCTCCATCTCTGCACCTGCCACGCCAGGAGCTGCATCCACTGCTCAGCCCACAGAACTGTGGAATATGGGTTGGGTAGGGAGGGACCTCCAAACTCACCTCAGCCCTCCCCCTGCCACGGGCAGGGACACCTCCCACTGTCCCAGGTTGCTCCAAGCCCCGTCCAGCCTGGCCTGGAACACTCCCAGGGATGGAGACTCCACAACCTCTCTGCACACAGAGACTCTCCCCAGGAACTTGGAATAAAGCAGGTTGCTTCCCTTCTAAACTGCAGAGGGAGAAGGCAGGGAAGGGCTGGGACAATAAAACACTGCCTCCAAAAACAAACATGCCAACAGAAGCCTCCAAACACCTTCAGTGCTGGAAGTTTCCTTATTAGCACTCACAGCATGTTAATCCTCCCCTCAGGCACCAGTGATGCACACTCGAGAGCACGGCCTGGAAAGGATTTGGGATGCTGCTGGAGCTTTCCCTGCTGGATTGAGCCATCCCAGCACATTCCCAGGCCGAGGCTTTTCGAGCTGCAGGGATGGTGAAGAGGAAGTCACATAACCCAACCCTGCAGCTTGGGTTTTTTGGCTTTTTGGTTTTTTTTAAGCTGGTCAGACAAGTGCTTTGAGAAGACACTTCACAGCCACGGCTGCTCTCTCCAGGGAACTATCAGGCTGACTTTCCTTGGCCAGAGCAGGGTGCCGGGGTCAGGCTGCCAGCTCCCATTAAGACTGGGACGCGCGTCACTGAACGGGAAGCGCTCGGCGCCGTTGCTGCTCGTTAGATTGCTTTGTGATCAATCTGATCATCAGCCTGCTCCACTTGGCCCCACTGAAGGTGATGAGGCTGGTGCTGCAGCCCTCCCAGGGGAATCCAAACCCAGTGGCTTTCCCGGGAAGGGCAGCTCCAGCACAGCCGGGCCAGCTCTCCCTGTTCCCGTGTCCCAGCGGGATGTGCCCGCCCCAGATCTGGACCCAGGTGGAGGGGTTTGGGTAATTAAGGGTAATTGAAGCTTGGCCACGAGTCACTGCTTCCCATCTCCTGCTGCAGCCCCAGCAGGGCACGAGGCTGGGCTCCAGCACCGCTCCATGGGCATCGCTGGAAACAGAGGTGAGAGCTTCCCCCCTTTTTTAAGGCTCACCCACGGACCAAGCTCCTCGTGACGCCTCCTGTGCCACACCCAGGGGTTGGAACCCCGCTGCTGCTGGTACCCACAGGTGTAGCAGGGCTGCTGGGGACCCACGCTGGCACTGAGCCAGCCCAGGGTGCCACAGGGGGGCCTGGGGGGTGCCTTTGTCCCTGCAGGTTTGGGCTGAAGGTCTGTCTGCTCCTCGTGCTTTAACACATCCAGAGCAAGAACTCATCATCATCTACAGAAACTGACCGCCTCCTCTGTGGGCACGTGGGTGGGCAGAGGTCCAGAGCAGCCACAGTTCCCTCCTCCTCCTCCTCTCCCGAGGGCATGCCAGAGGACAGCCCCGGGCACGGGAGCATTCTGAGGCCTCTGATCAGGGCAAAGGTGGGAGCAGCTCCCCAGCCGTCGGCTCCCGCGGGGGCTCTGAGGGGCACAGCACACACCTGGGTGAGATGCACGATCCGGGAAGATTGCTCTGCACGCCTCCTGAGCGGCTCCCTGTTCTCTCTGCAGTTCCTCCAGCTGCTGAGCTGGCTCTGCCCCATGTCTTGTCAGCAGTGAGGGCCCGGCAGGAGCGCTTCCCATCCTCCTCTGGCTCCGTGAGCTCGTGGATTTGTCACAGGGAATTAGGCTGCCCCGGCTTGAGGCAGCCCAGAGAAGCTGCCGGAGCCCTTCTGCTCTTCCAGGGCAGGATGGGAAGGGCTTGGCACCACCAGGCCAGGCAGACCCTGGAAATCTGGCAGCGGCCAGGCCGTGTGTGGCAGCAGCCTGTGCCACCTCCCCAGGCCTGGGCTGCACAGGCCCATCTCCATGGAGCCTGCTGGAGACTGGAGATGGGAAGTAGACACAAACAAGTGTGTTCTCCAAGGAATTCAGGGAGCTGGAGCAGGAGGGGTCCTGCTGGGAAGCACAGAGCTGCGTTTTGAGCCACTCAAGAGCAGCAGTGGCTCCCAGAAACCCTCAGATCATCAAGTCTTTGCTGAACCAGCCTTCCAGCAGCTGAGCTGAATTTTCTCTCCAATGAGCTGGCTGAAGTTTCGGGCCCTGGATTAACTTCCCCACAGTATTTTGGGAAGCCCTTGGGATGGCAGCACGCCCCTAAAGCCTCGGGTGCACCAGGATCCATCCCAGCAGACACTCAGGGTGGAGTCAGGGGCTCTCCCGGGATGCTGTGCTAGTTTCCCATGCCCGGGGCTGTCCGTGGCAGGGTTGGTGCCAGCCCCAGCACCTCTGCCCGTGTTTGCAGCCTGGCACAGCCGGCCCGGGGCTGGTCCGGGCCACGCCAGCACATCCCAAGCCACACACGGAGCCGCAGCCACAGCCAGCAGGAGCGGCCTCCCCGCTCCCTCCCAGGCACAAGGGCTGCAAGCGCAGTTCAAAGTTCTCCTCGGTACAAAAACGGGCTCTGAGGGTAATTTGTTGCAGCTTGAAAGCGGCTGAAGTTAATTACAGAGCAATGAAATATCACACTTTAATATTGCTCCATTCCCCTCGGCTGCGCTGCCGTGGAACGCTGCTCCGTTCTGAGATCCGGACCCGAGTGCTTTCTCACCTCCAGAAAACATCCCAGTTAGACCAGGGAGAGGCGGGCTGTGGGATGCACGACCCGCTGGAGCTCGGCAGAAGGGGGGACAGCACGGGGCTGCACCTGGGGGCTCCCGGCAGGCACAGCGGTGTTCAGGGCATCCCTACCCCACGCCAGGGCACCCACGGAGCCTCCAGCCCTGTGCTCCGAGCTCAGCTCCTGCCCGAGAGCCCCGCACGCGGTCCTGGAGCAGCGCTGGTGCCTGGGCAGCCCGGGAAGCCCCTGGCCACCGGCCAGCGCTGGCCAGGTGCGCTCCTGACTCACGGGCTCTTGAGCAAGAGCTGGAGCGCCGTGGCCAAGGGCAGGGCAGGTGTCCGCGTCCTCCGCAGGCCCGGGAAAGGCTGCTGGGAGCCGGGAGAGCAGCAGCCCGGTCCTGCCTGGAGCTCGGGCTGGCTCTGCCAGGCAGCCGCACCAGCAGGAGCTGTCCCGCTAGCTGGTCACCCCAGAGAAGACCCCGAGTGTCCCTCTTGTCCTGGTGCCACTCGGGTGCTTTCTCTTGCTTGGAAGTGGCATGGAATAAAGCGCCAGGCAACACCGGGGTGGGCACAGAGGCCAAAGCTCTNACGGGGCGGGCCGGGAGCGCCCAGCTCCCGCTGGGAGCCAGCCCGAGCAGCCCCGGGGGCTCCGCAGCTGCCTCGGGCTCCCCCGCGCCGGCACCGAGCCACGAACCGGAGCTGGGGCCCGGCGGGATCAGAGCGGGGGCCGGGCGCTCGGCGCCGGGCCAGGGAACCCCAGCGTGAGGCGGCCGCCCGCGGCCCGGCGGGGCCGCCACCCAGCCCTGTCCGAGAAAGGCTTTCCCTCTGCGGGAAAAGGCTTTGTGGGGGCTCAGTCAAGGGTTTTCNGAAGACCCCGAGTGTCCCTCTTGTCCTGGTGCCACTCGGGTGCTTTCTCTTGCTTGGAAGTGGCATGGAATAAAGCGCCAGGCAACACCGGGGTGGGCACAGAGGCCAAAGCTCTTCCAAACAGAACCTGTGTGGCCCAGACAAGAGCCAGAGCTGGCCACAGCTGTCACCACACCATACAGGGCACCTCAAAGCCAGAAGGTCGGCAATCCCAGCGCCCTCCTCAGTGTCAGCAGCCGCAATAGAGCTAAAAGCACAGATCTGAGCGCCCTCTCCACGCTGCGAGGGGCCCCGGCCAGGCCAGCCCGGGGCACGGAGGCCGCAGCGCGGGGCCGGGGCCGCCAGCCCGCGGGGCCGCTGCGNGGCCGCCACCCAGCCCTGTCCGAGAAAGGCTTTCCCTCTGCGGGAAAAGGCTTTGTGGGGGCTCAGTCAAGGGTTTTCCCCTCGCTGCCCCCACAGCTCAGGAACGCTGCTGCCAGCGGGGCACGGCCAGCGTGCGGCTCCCCGAGGTCCGGTCAGTGTGGCCTCCTGGCCAGAACGCTGCCACGGGAGAGCCGGCCCCACAGGGACTGCAGGACTGGATGTGGGATGGAGATCGGCGCGGCCAGGAGAAACGGGGCTGGCCGTGCCAGGAGAGCACGGGGACTGATGTGCCAAACCCTCTGAACGCACCCTCCACCCCGGCGCTCTCCATCCCCGCTACAGAGCTACACCTTCCCTGGGCCACCGGGGAGCTGCTGGGGCAGCAAGGCCCCACGGACCGAACTATGGTACTGACACATACCACACAATTCTGGTACTGCCAGGAGGGGCTGCTCGCGTCCCTGCTCCTGCCTGGAGCACCAGCTCGCACCCAGACTGTGGCAGGGAGCAGTGATCAGAGCACCAGCTTTGGTGCCTTGCTCCTGAGGCCCTCACATCGCTGCAGAATTCTCTAGGCTCAGAACAAACACCCCAGGGAGAAGTCAAAGGGGACTGCCGACCTCTCAGAGCCTGTGGTGGCTTTGGTTTCCCTTCCTCACTGAAGGTACAGCCCCTGCCCGTGCCAGCCTGACTTCCAGGAGTGCTTCAGCTGCCCACTGAGGGCAACAGGAGCCTGATTTTTACCCATATCCAAAGATAAAAGTGGAAACGGATTTCATCAAGTTCCTTCTTCCTTCAGCCTTGAGTCTCTCCTGTAACAGAGAAACCAAAACGCAAAAAGCAGCAAATGGAGTCTCTGTCCTGCGGAGGAAGCTCGGGGCAGCGGGAGCAACGCGCCGGGCTGGGCCTCGCTGGGAGCGAGCGCTTGGCACGGAGCGGGGCTCAGAGCTGGGAACCAGGGCAGGGCCTGCGAGGGCCATGGCACCCTGCCAGCCTGGGTGCCAGGTGTAAGAGCTGAGCAGCATCACGGGCAGCCACGCTGTCAGATGGGAGCAGCGTGGATGGCAGCTCCCAGGGCCAGGCACTCCCAAGCAGCTTTGGCCAGTATCACACAATCACGGAATGGTTTGAGCTGGGAGAGAGCTTAAAGCTCTACTCCAATCCCCCTGCCACGGGCAGGGACACCTCCCACTGTCCCAGGCTGCTCCAAGCCCTGTCCAGCCAGGCCTGGGACACTTCCAGGGATCCAGGGGCAGCTGCAGCTGCTCTGGGCACCCTGTGCCAGGGCCTCACCTCCCTCACGATGTCACCTCCTGTCACCCTCACATCAAATGCAAGTCAGCAGAAGGCCACCCCAAGGAGGAGAGTCCATCCTTTTCCTTGATCCTCAGACCTGCTTTTCCTCCAAGCCCTCTCTGAACACAGATGGCTTTTGGGGTTCTCCAAAAACGCTCAGCCCACACCAAACCTGCGCAGGCACGTTTCTGGGGAGCGGCCCATCAGGTGACATTGTGCCATCCCACCTCCCCTCTGCTTCGGTCGCTTCCAGTCACTTCTGCACAACTGACTCATTCTGCTTTTGTAAACAGCACTGGAAGCCAGCTGGGATTTGTTGTGCACCTAAATTCCACTTGCTCAGCAGGCTCTTCCACAGAAGGGATCCATTCCAGCCTGTGTCTGTGGTGGGGGCACAACAGAACTGAGGCAGCAGGGATGATATCCAAACCTCGCTGCTACTGCGGTGCCAGAGCAGCTGTGGCTGCCCCTGCATCCCTGGAAGTGTTCCAGGCCAGGCTGGACAGGGCTTGGAGCAGCCCAGGATAGTGGAAGGTGTCCCTGCCCACATCAGGAGGTGGTGCAGGATGGGCTTTCATGTCCCTTCCAACCCAACCCATTCTGAGGTTCTAGAATTAAAACATCACAGTTTCACCCTGAAGGAGGAAGAAGAAAGTTGCTGGACCTCGTAACTGCAGCCCTGGGCTTGATGTCACTGCTGAGGAGTGATGTCACTGCACAGGTGAGGAGCCAATTCCTCATGGAGAAGCTCTGCCATGTGCAGGTCTCTTCCCAGCCTGCCCCAGCTGAGGGGGAAGCTGTAAAGGAACATACTGGGAAAGCACAGACGAGCACCAGGCACTCACCTCCTCTCCTTTCTCCCCTCCTGTGCCACAGCAAAGTGAAGCCAAGGGGGAGCTCGTTGCTGGAGTGACCAGCGGAGCCTCAGGGAAAGCTGGTTCTGCCCGTAAATGTGACCTTCCCCGGGGAATCTGCCCTGGGAAAGCCGGCAGAGCCAAGCAGGGGACCCGACAGGCAAGAGGCAAACCCCAGGCATCAGCACAGGCAATGGGAATTTGGGATAAGAGGACACGCTGCAGATGGCTTCACACGTGCACCTACGCAGAAGCACGGAGAGGACTCGAGCCGTGTTCTCTCCTCCAATCTAAGTAAGAACTGGAGATGGATCCATCCAACTGGCACAGCACAGCCTCCAAAACCCAAATCTTTACAGCTGGTTTGCTAAGAGATTTTTTTTTGAGGTGTTGGAGTGGGAAGGAGGGAAGAGAAAAACACAGCTAGCGCTCCTTCCTACAGCAAGGGGAGAGAAAGTTATTTCCTTCACAGATTTAGGTTATAAACAGTTTTAAAGCGGAGTTAAAGCCCGAATGAAATAAAAAGTATGCTTGAGATGCATGTTGTCATACCACAGGGCTCACCAGCACTGCTCTTCCTGACTGGAATTGAAGTCTTTTACACCCAAAGCTCAGCCCCTCTGTGCTGCTGGAGCAGGAGGGAAGAATCCTAAGCTGCTCTGCACCCCAGTGAGCCCCACAGCACAGAACACCCCTCCAGAGCTGGCCTCAGGCTGCACAGACACTGCCGAGTGAACCCCAGCACCCCGAGGAGCCGGCAGCACCGGGACAGAGCACACGTGTACCAGCAGAGCTGCACTCTCCAAAGGGATCCCAAAACCACCCACAGCAGGTGCTCCCTGCATCCCCACAGCCCTCAGTGCTCCGGGCGGGTGCAGGGAGGCTCAGGATCTCACTGCAGAGGAGAGGAGAGCAGCCGTGCTGGCTGGGAGCCCTGCCGGGTTCAGGCATCCCTTCCTGGAGGGCACACGGACAAGGCATGAAACGGGGAGACAAAGAGCTACAGCATCAGCAAAAGAGCCACCTTCTGTCCCACTGCTCGCTCACCCAGTGTCTCACCAGGCCCCCAGGGCTGTTGCTGAAGGCCTCTTTTCATCCTGGTCTGGGTGAGGGAAGGGGCACGAGCAGGACGTGGCTGCTGAGCTGCAGGGCACGGCCCTGAATTGGGGCACGCCTGGCAGCACTTCCCCTCAGTGACTGGAGCAGCGAGCCCCACGCTGGAGATGCAAAATTAACTGCAGCCTAAATCTGGACAGTGTTGCTTGAACCAATGCCAAGGTGCCTCATTTCTGTGACTAACTAATACCCAGTGAATCATTTCTGTAAAAAAAAAACCCCTCCAACTTGGACTTGCGAAAATAATAATTACACTTGTTTTTTATACCCAACAAACATTTGGCTCTGTAGTGGAATCAAAGCAAGAAGCTGTGAGTACAACTGCTGGCAATTATTTTGAATGCTTTTTATAATTTTAAGCAGAGAGTTTTGGTGTATGAATTGAGATCACTTATTGCCATCTCTCAATGAACTTCTTGTGCTTTGCTGAGGTCCAGTCAGTGCCTTTCAGAACGTGCTGTTGCTTCTAATGAACCCCATAAAACACCACGCGTGACAGAGCAAGAAATCAACTCTGTGACAGCCAGGAGGGTACAGGTTTAATTTCTCTTGAATCAGCAGAACAACAGCAATCCTGGACAACAACGTGCCACAGTCCTGAGGATGAGAAAGTTCAGCTGTGATGTTAAGCCTGCCCCAGCTCACTGGGCTCTCCCGCACTGACTATCCAACACCCCTGAATTCCTCAGGGAAAAACAAACCAGAATGAAGTGGTTTTCCTTCTGGGAGTGTGCTCCCTTCTGCTGGAGATGGTTCAAGCAGCGTTTCCTCGGTGCTACACACGAGTGATGTGCAGCAGGCGCGCTGAACGTGGCTCCTCTCCCCTCAGGTTCCGTGGTCCCTCCTGGCCAGGGCTCCCGCAGGAATGGATGTCATTTCAGCCAGATCCACTTGTCCCCGACGTCAGCGTTGTAGCCCGGCCTGTACTTGCGCCCAGGGAGCTGAGGGAAGCAGAAAGCTCAGTCACAACCCCTGCCACTCCCCACTGAAAGTTCTGAAGGGCCTCGTGGGCTCTCCAGAACGGGAAATACTGTTTTGGCACTGTAATGGTAAAACTTGCAGAAAAATCAGCCTCTCGGACACGACCGAGCTGTGCAGCTGAAGGAGGGATGCAAAAACCACTGGGCCATAATATCCACGTGAGAATGAGGCCAGTGATCTCAGCACCACACTGCACCTGGGGCCATCCAGCTCCTCCCCAGCCGGAGCGAGACGGCTCCCCTGGCTGGATCAGGAGGGGAGGAACTGAATCTCATTCCAAAACAGGCACACGCGTTATTAAACACATGAAATACTTTGTGCACGAGATACTGAGTTAATTACCACCTTAAATTAAACCGTTCAAATGAAACTGCAGATTTAGCCTTCGAGAGCCCAACTTCACTGCATTAAAGCAAAAGCAGTATCTGCCTGTCCCCATCAGCAAAGCCAGGAATCTCTTACTGATGGAAAAACACAAAGATTTTTGAAGCCTTTGCCCAAATATGAAGGGTACCCAGGGGCCTAAGCCTGTGAGTCCCAGTGCTGAAGCAGCGCCCTTCAGAAGGCACTGAAATGCCAGAGAAGCTGAGATCTCAGTCCCAAGAGCAGAATCCATTTCCAGAACAGCTATCCCCACACCTCGAGGAATGAAAAAGAAACGGAACAGAACATCTTTGAGCTCCAACACTGCACCCCAAAGCGAAGCACCAAAGAAACAAAAAAAAGCCAATGAGTTTGGTGAGAAAGTCCAAAGCCAGCAAAGATGCTGTAATCAAACTCTTCCTTTAAAAATAAGCTATCTGCTGGCAGCCTCTCCAAATAATCAAGCACAGATCATCTGCTCTGTCTCCACACAAACACTGGTTTCACACAAGACCCCAGACTTGTCCCGAGGATTTTTCCTCTCCAAAAAAACATGTAAGAGTATCCTGTTGGAGAGAGCTGCCCCTGCAGAGAGAAGCAAGATGCAGTCTTGATAAAATCTATTCTCAGGCCGCAAAAATGAGCTATTTAATAAAAGATGAAGCCTGTTGTTTTGAGGAAGGGGAGTTGTGTTTTTATTCACTTGAATGTCAAAAAACAGGACACTTCTTTCCCTAAAAGTCAAGCTGACACAAGACTTGACCTCCTCCATGAGACACTCCCCACCCTGTGTTGTCACAAACCATTTGTGATCAGTTTGTCTGAGGTTTTCCAATTAATGTCTTGTCCAAACATCAGCAGAAACCTCGCAGTCCTGTTGAGAGTTCCCCCCACTGAGCAAAGAGGAGATGGGAGATGAAAATAAATGATTACTATCTCTGCCCCACGGATTTCCAGCGGTGAGCCAGGGAGGACATGAGACCCGCTGTGAGCAGCCTGTGACACAAAAACAGCTCTCCCTGGTCCTCTCCAGGCAGCACATAATTGGCCCTTTGATACTTGAAGAGATTCCCAGATAAGTAGATTATTAAAGCAACAGGAGATCTCTGGGAAAATACAGGAGTTTACAGTTTTGTTCCTGGGTACATCTGCCCTCTTTAAAAAGCTACACTATCAGCCCCAACAGAACTCAAATTCATTGTCCAAAACAAATTCCCTGTGTGCCTCTGGTTAAAGACATGCAAGACATCAAAGCAAGTGTTATAATGAGTATTCATCCATAACTCCATCAGTCACAGTGGGCCCTGGAAAAGGCAGGAGGGTTTGGGGATTTGTTACAGCTAAGCTTTCAAAACAACAAAAAAAAAAAAAAAAAAGCAAAAAGGGAAGAGGGAAGCAGAGTAAACAAGTCCCGAATCACCTAGGAAGCAGGAGGATGTGAACTGATGTTCTGTGCACGAGTGGCACAGACCACTTCTCCAAACCCCACACTTCACTGCTGTGACTGCAGGGAAGGAGCTGCACGCTCCGGAGCAGGGCAGGACTTTGCAGGCCACGGCAAAGAGGAGCAGTAGGAGCACCAGAGGACAGCTGGGGATGCAGGGCAAGGGGCAGGACGAGCTGGAGCTGCTGCTGGTCAGGCTGGTGCTCCAAAGTGCACCCAGCTGAAACTCCCAGGCTGTTCTTGGCCAGCACGAGGGCAGGGATGGGAACAAGCAGCCAGCCCTGAGGCTGCTGGGTTGGTCTAGGCTGGGCAGTCTGGCTGCAAGAGATGATGGAAAGGAGATAGGAGAAAGGTCTGACTTGCCAGCAGCTGAGACAACAGAGAGGGACTGAACATTCACCTTTTCTCTGGCAGTCCAAGCTCCCCTGCAGCGTCCCAGGCCAGGCTGGAGCACCCTGGGGTAGTGCACGGCGTCCCTGCCCATGGCAGCGGGGCTGAGATGAGCTTTAAGGTCCCTTCCAACCCAACCCACTCCACGATTTTATGGTAACAGAGATCCCACCAGGCAGCCCCAAGAGCTCCCCCACATCCCTGCAGCAGGAGGCAAGGCTGAGCTCCTGCCAGGTCACCAAGGAACAGATTTTTCCACTCCATGGAAACAGAGTGAGAACGAAGCCCTGGCCTGCTGCATTACACTGCACAGAGCCCCAAAGCTGGCAGCGAGGATTATTTCCAGAGGGATGTGATAAAACCCACCACACGGAGCATGAAACTCCCAAAATGAGCTGTACCCAAAGGTAGAGCCAGCTCCAAGGCATCAAACTGCTCAACTTTAAAAGAGCATTAGGAAGAGAGATGGAAACAAGACCATCTCATCAGTTAAATTAAGAACCTGCCACAGAAGTGTCTGTCAAAACTACAAACACGATGGAAAGCCCAATAAAGTGGCAGGGGCTGTGGAGGAGCAACCAGCAGCTCCTGCTGTCTGCTCCGGGTCACTCCGCACCAGGCACGGGCAGGCAGAGCTCTGGAGAGCTCCAAGCACCTGGAAGGGTTGCTCAGGAGCCTGCCTTGTTCTCCAGCCTTTGGGGACCCAAAGGAATGGCCGTTTTCGCCCGCTGTGCCTGCGCTGCTCGGTGCTCGTGGCTGGGCTGCACAGCTCCAGCAGCTCTATAAATAGCCTGCTCGGAGCAGCGCGGATCAAAGAGCACTTCGAAAGCAGAGTCATTACTCTGAGCTCGGGCTCATTCATCAATAGCCCGAGCTCATCCTTCAGGGGCTGTTTATAACAGCCACAATAATAGCCCCTTCCATCACTGCTGGGAGCAGAGGACTGCTTTTCACAGGAGGAACCCTCGCTTCCAAGCGTTTGGCAGCGATGTGGGCACGCAGCTAAAATCTGAGAGGATCTGGGAACGCCGGGCTTCGGGCGCTGGCTGGATCCTGGGAGGGTTTGGTTCCTGATTGTTCCTTGCTATTCCCGCTTTGGCTCCTCTACAGCGACCCAAAAGGAGGCTGTAGCCAGCTGGGGCTGGTCTCTCCTCCCAAGTGCCAAGAGGAAACAGCCTCAAGATGCAGCAGGGGACGCTGAAATTGGATATTAGGGAAAGAATTCTTCATGGAAAGGGCTGGCCAGGGCAGTGGTGGAATCCCTGTCCCTGTAAGGGTTTAAAAGCCACGTGGATGTGGCACCTGGGGACACGGGTTGGTGGTGGCCTCGGCCGTGCTGGGTTTAAGTTGGACTCGATGATCCTCTCCAGCCCCAATGATCCTGTGCTCCAGAGCAACAGCCAAAGCAGGGGAGGGGAGGGGAGCAATTTCCCCCCCAAACATGCATCCAAGGTGGGCATGGCTTGGTTTGCAAAGGCCTGGCACAGACGGGTGCTTGTTACAGCTTCGCTCCTGCCACCACCCCCTAGTCACACAGAACCCTCCATGCTGCTAACACCCACCACAGCCCAACAAACAAGAGCACCCAAAAGTTCTGCTGAACTGAGGCTAAAACAACTCCAGTTTGCTGGAACTGTTCAATGGCTGCTGTCCTGCCCTTCGTTCATTCACTAGAAAAACGGCCAATAAAAACCCTTTGGGAAGAGAAGTGCCCATAAGAGGATCAGTTATCCACTGCAGAGAGCAGGGAAAAGCCAAGGAACTCATCCAAGCCACACAGCACAGTTAAACACCTCAAACTGACACCACTTCTCAGCCCAAGATCCATGGAGATGCTACCCCTCTATTAAATTATATTCCAATTAATTTTAATTTAACTGAGATCCACCCTGGGGATGACATTCCTCCACAGGTATGGGATTAAGAGGGGTTTGGGAAAGGGGGACGTGCTCCCACACAAAAACGTGTTTCCTTTCCCAGGCACAGCCTATCAGGTCAAAAATGGGTTACTTCAATGCCAGTGGGATTTGGTTGTCTTTCTGATTTACAGAGGTGCTCAGACAGCAGGGGCCATCAGCCAAAATAAAACAGACACAACCACCAAGACCAAGACTTGAGACAGTTCCAAGGCTCCTTCCCTACTATTTCTGGGCTAGATATCCCTGCCAACTGCCCGGGATATCCTTCAGGGGGAGCAGGGTGCAGAAGCTGCCTGTTCCTCCAGAGGGGCTGCTCTTGCTCTCTCTCCATATGGACAGGATTGCTGAGGGCAGAGGAGTGGGAAGGTGGGAAGAGAAGTAGATCCAGATACCCCTTCAGGAACAGCTCTGTCACTCCCAGGTTTCTGGTATTCCTCAGGTTCTTTTGGGCTTACTGAGACCTAGCCAGGCAACATCTTGTTACTTTAGAAAGGGCTAAAAATACTTTGCAGAGATAAAACAGGGAAAAAAAGAACCTTAAATGAAGTCTTTTCTAATTTATTGTGTGTCTGCTTTCATCCCTTCCTGGATTCAAGAGCAGGCAGGACTGGGCATTACAGCTGCCAAACACCTCCTTTAAAACAGAATTAGGAAAGGAGATCTTGATCCTAAAAAGAATGAAAACTTTATCAAGCCAAGAGAAAAATGGCAGGAGAGAGAAAACAGAAGGTTCTATCAAAGACAGCAGCTATGGCAACGATCACAAACACGGAGAGGAAAGATATCCTAAGCTCCCTGCTCCTGCAAAGGCAAGAGTCGATGCTGTTGCTACTCCAGACCCTGGCTCTCTGAAAGCTCAAGTGTTCCTTTTGTAGCTCTTTTAGGAGATCTTTATGTGAGGAGTTCTCTGCCCTCTCAGCAGAGATGGGGAGCAGAGTTGGGGACGTGCCAACCCTCTGTGTGCCAGCAGCCACCTTCAGCCCCACAGCTGCCAAAAGGGCCAGGGCAGCTCCTGGGCCACCTCAAACCTGGAGAGTGCCCTTAAGGTCCTCCCTTTGGGGCTGGCAGTGACCTCCCACTGCAAGCACAGGCTCACCTTCCCTCACTCAACGCTACTGCCCTGCCAGCACCTCGAAACTGGAGGACTTCCCCTCCTGAGGCTGCATCCCCATGGAAAAGAGCAATGAAAAGCCTGGGGAAAGAGTGTGGGATCCCCTCCCCTCTGTGCTGTTCCCTCCTCTCTGCTTGCTGCGACTCAGGGCAGCAGGGCACTGCCAGGCTCCTTCCCTGCTACTGCTGGAGAGACATCCCTGCCAGCTGCCCACAGGATCTTTCAGGGGCAGCAGGAGAAGCTGCCTGTTCCTCAGGAGGGGCTGCTCTCACTCTGTCTCTCCACAGGGACAGGATTGGCGAGGGGAGGACAGAGGAGGACGAGCCCTGGGGCAGGAGGGAGGAGGATGAGGAGCAGGGCACAAAGATGAAGTTTGGCAAGGCAGCTGAGCTGTGCAAGGAGCTGGATTGCACCTCACAGCAGCAGCCAGGTCTTTAATCTGCTTGAGCTTTCCCCTGCCTCATCCTCAGCATCCCTATATTCCAAAAGCAGTCTTCCACCAAGGAAAACAGGGAGGGAAACAAAATTAGAGCCTTTTCTTACCTTTCCATGGCATAGGACGAGGAGGAATCACCTCACACTGCCAGAGGGGCAGGGTTGGATGGAATATTAGGAAGAAATCTTCCCTGTCGGGGTGATAGAACCCTGGCACAGGGTGCCCAGAGCAGCTGTGGCTGCCCCTGGATCCCTGGCAGTGCCCAAGGCCAGGCTGGACACTGGGGCTTGGAGCCACCTGGGACAGTGGGAGGTGTCCCTGCCCATGGCAGGGGTGGGAATGAGATGAGTTTTAATGTTCCTCCCAAATCAAAGCGTTCTGTGATTCTCTGACTCTCCGAATTCCAGCCAACAGCTGCACTCTTCTGTACCCAGAGAAGCACACCCACGTCAGAGGAGCCGCTTCTCCCCGCTCCAGGGGATGCAGCAGGGGTGTGAAGCACATCAGCACGTTATTGAAGCACCCTGACTCCACTAAACACAGCCATTTGTTTTCACCCTCGCTGCAAACACATCTGCCTAAGTGCTCCAGCTCTCCAGGGCGCACATGGAGCTTGCAGCATCATCCCTGGGGATGGTGTGCACTTGGAAGGAAGGCAGAGAGATACAGCAGTTGTTAAGGGGGGAAAAAAAAGGGGTAGTCAAGCCTTTACTAGTCTGACAGTTCCTAAAATAATGCTGCTTCCCTGAAGAATGAACATGCTTATCTCTGATCTGCAGAGCCTGACTGAAAGGTTGCTCCTCCCTTGCCAGAAAAGCATCCTTAGAAGTTTCTGAATGCCTGAGCAGCACTGCTGGACCCTGCCAGAGGACTTTAAGGTATAAGGAGGCTGCAGAAAGCCACCTCCTCACACATGAAAAGAGCCCTTACGGAAGAAATTTAGAGGATACACATAAAAAAACACGAGTTTCGAGTACTCAGAACTGTATGTGGCCACCTCATTATTTCGTGGAAAAGCACACACGCTAAAATCTTGAACTGTGAAGAGTGTTCCCTCCTCCTCCTTCTTGGTTGCTTCTAATGAATATTTTGAACAAAACCCAGCTTCTGCCTGGAATTTGTAAATCCCTGAAAACCACCATTATTAGGCAGCCTGAATCGTGTGCATGGAACTCTGAAAAGCACAGCGGTTTGCTGCCTGTTGGAGAGATCAAGGATTTATGAGTAGTTACAGAAGCAAAAAATCCCCTACGCAAATCACTGTATTTATGTGGTAAACATCATTACACCAACTTTAAAAGCACGTATTTCCCACGAGGAAAAGTTAAACTTCTGTAATTACGCCATAATTAAGCCTTTACTTACAAGTCACGTGAGCCTAAACCCTTTATCTTCAAATGCCAAAGTGGCAGCACAGCTGTGACCATCCCTGTACAGACAGGGGCCAGGCAAGGCCTTGTGACTCCCTCTTTACAGACCCCAAAACCTCAGAGCCCAGCTCTGGGTGTCTGGAAGCTCATCTGCTCTCTGTGCCTGTGCTGGTCTCTTGCTGCATCACCTCTGCTCAGCAGCCTTGCCTGAGAAAAAAAAAACACAGCCCTTCATTTGCTAAACAAAGTTGGAGGGAAGGAAAAACACCCAGATCTTCAAAGTTTCAACACGAAGAATGCAATCCTCAGAAGATAAAACAGCAGGTGGGGCTGGCTTTGTGCTTCCCCTTCCAGAAGCTTATGGAAAAGAGGAAAACCCAGCATCTTTTGCACTGTGCACCATCCCCGTACCCGCCCCACACCACCGAAGGATTTCGAGCATCCGAGCACTCAGAGGAGAGAAAAGGAGTGTTAGTGTAGCCTAAATTCAACAGAGTACTGCCTGAAACGAGCAGCTCCTCCTGATTCCAAAGGACATTATCACTTTCCACAGCACTTTCCTGAATCAGGGCCTACAAACAAGGCTGCAGAAGGGAGATTGCATTTTGGCAGTGGTTTTTTGTTTTTTTTTTGCTCAGCTTCAGCTGTCAACTAACTGGCATGGAGCAGAGGATTCCAAGAGCACAGCTTTCCTTCCCGGGTACCCTGTTCCTGCTCCTGAGCATCCCTTTGCTACAGCTGCAAGGCAAGTCACAAATTCCTCCTGGCAGCCAGTTACCTGATGAGCCAGGACATTCTCAGTTTCTTGCCAGCACAAAAAGAGGGATGTGCTGCTGTACAGCCAGAGAAAAAAAGGCTTTCAGAAGCCTTACCCCTGGCTCTCAGCACACAGCACCGGGGTCACATCTAGCTGTGTGTCAGGCAGCCTCAGTAATTCCCAGCCCCGCTGCAAAGGGACAGCTCAGCCCCAAAAAAGCCCTCTCATCTCAGGGAAGAAAGGCGCTGGCAGAGCAGACGGATGCTGTGCTGCAGACGAGTCATGCAGCAGATCCTGCTGGAATCTGTGCTGCACGGCACAGGCGGCTCTCCCAGGGAAGGGCTCCAAAAACCCTGAGCCCCTGAGCTTGAAGTGTTGGATTTAAGAATGCGACAGCAAGGACGAGGAAATTCCGAGAGCGATTTCTCGGCTGGGCCAGGGAGTTTTCAAACCCATTAGACAACCTCAGATGCTTTCTGCTGCTTTAACCTTTAGCTTTAGCCCCTCTCACAAGCTGGAAAGGTCACATCTCAAATGAGGCAGAACAGTGTGAACCCCAGAGCCTCTCCACTACACAGCCAGCCGAGGAGGATTAAATTACGTGGAATATTCTGACTATTCCAGAAGAAAACATTGGAGGTTCAGTTTCCAAACAAGTCCATAAATCTGTAGCTTACATTTTAATTTCAGTAAGAGACTGTATACTACCAGGAAAAGAAAAATGATAGTGTTTTGATTATGCAAATCATGGTTTCTAACAATTCATATTGTGTATTCCTTCCTCAGTCTTCAGGATTGCTTGGAAAATAATAAGATGCAGCGGCAGAGAAGATTTCAACCCATCTGGAAAACAGAGGCTCACCTGTAGCTTTGGGCACTCAGTATTAATTATCATCAGCTCCACAACTTCTCTAAGGAGCTTTTCCAATACCTGGGCCTCAGGCAAGCCCCGTGTGGGGGGAGAGGACCCCATCCACGCCAGGGCACCACGGAGCAGCACCAGGGCAGAGCTCTGAGGGGATTGGAAGCTGCTGTCTCCAGAAGCAGCAAGGCAGGAGCTAATTAAAACCCTGTGTGGGAGCCTGCATGAGGTGTACGAGAGCGCTGGGCACAACAGGCTTTGGATGCGTGCCCACGTGCAGAAACACTCTATTTAAAGCAACAGCACTTTGGGGAAGCGAGGCAGCATCCATTCCTCCTCAGAAAAACACCCCCTCCCTCAGCATTTGATAAGGAGTCGCCATGGGTTTCCAATTTTCTTGTTTGACTTAAGGGATTATTTTAGATTTCAGAGGTCACAGACTCATCAGGGCACGCGAAACAAAAACAAATGAAAACCATTTATCCTTTAGTCCACATCTAAAGATCAAAAAGAAAAAAAAAGGAGAAAAGAAAATCAGCTTACGAAACAAACCATTTGCTTCGTTATTCCTCTCGGGGGGAAGCTAGACTTCACAAAAGGTGGGGATTTGGGCAAAGTGCAGAGGTTTTGGGTAGGAAGGGGCAGGAGGGCGGCAGGCAGGCAGTGAGTGCAGAGGTTTGGGGGAGGAAGGGGCAGGAGGGCGGCGGGCAGGCGGTGAGTGCAGAGGTTTGGGGTAGGAAGGNCCATCCACGCCAGGGCACCACGGAGCAGCACCAGGGCAGAGCTCTGAGGGGATTGGAAGCTGCTGTCTCCAGAAGCAGCAAGGCAGGAGCTAATTAAAACCCTGTGTGGGAGCCTGCATGAGGTGTACGAGAGCGCTGGGCACAACAGGCTTTGGATGCGTGCCCACGTGCAGAAACACTCTATTTAAAGCAACAGCACTTTGGGGAAGCGAGGCAGCATCCATTCCTCCTCAGAAAAACACCCCCTCCCTCAGCATTTGATAAGGAGTCGCCATGGGTTTCCAATTTTCTTGTTTGACTTAAGGGATTATTTTAGATTTCAGAGGTCACAGACTCATCAGGGCACGCGAAACAAAAACAAATGAAAACCATTTATCCTTTAGTCCACATCTAAAGATCAAAAAGAAAAAAAAAAAGGAGAAAAGAAAATCAGCTTACGAAACAAACCATTTGCTTCGCCGTTATTCCTCTCGGGGGGAAGCTAGACTTCACAAAAGGTGGGGATTTGGGCAAAGTGCAGAGGTTTTGGGTAGGAAGGGGCAGGAGGGCGGCAGGCAGGCAGTGAGTGCAGAGGTTTGGGGGAGGAAGGGGCAGGAGGGCGGCGGGCAGGCGGTGAGTGCAGAGGTTTGGGGTAGGAAGGGGCAGGA
>VYXC01007883.1:97521-115644 GCA_013397175.1 Platysteira castanea
AGAGGTTTGGGGTAGGAAGGGGCAGGAGGGTGGCAGGCGGGCAGGCGGTGAGTGCAGAGGTTTGGGGCAGGAAGGAAGGGGCAGGAGGGCGGCGGGCGGGCAGGCGGTGCCCGGAGGGAGGAGCAGCCCGGCCATGCCCCCTGGCTGCCCCGGCAGCACTCACCGAGCGGTACTCGTAGTAGAGCCGGTCGTACTCGGAGCCGCCGAGGGTGATCTCGGGCACGAAGCGCGGGATGGACACGGAATCCAGCACCCCAGCCTTGTCCTGGACGCTGAGGGGAGAGGGAGCAGAGAGTTCACACCCTGCCCCAGCGGCGGCAGCGGCCAAATGCCGTGCCCAGGGAAGCTGTGGCTGCCCCGTCCCTGGACATGGTCCAAGCCAAGCTGGATGGAGCTTGGATGGAGCAGCCTGAGCCACTGGAAGGTGTCCCTGCCCATGGCCAGGGGTGGCACTGGATGAGGCTTAAGGACCCTTCCAACCCAAACCATTCTGGGGTTCATAATCATCATTCTATGACCAAAGAACTCTTTTTCTGTTAAATAAAACTTCCAAAGGTTTGGGCTATTTTCCAAACATTTATCCTTCTCCTCACAAGTCTGTGATGTACTGCCCCTCATCCCTGCCTCCCATTTGCTCCTGCTCCAGCTTCCTGCTTCCTCCCCCAGGCTCTTCCTCCTTGGAGATGCTCCATCATTCCTGAGAGCCTTCCCCACGGATCCCCTCTGGCTTTTTTGCTTCCTATAAAAGCAGTGGTTTTACTGAATGCCACACACCACCTCCCTGAATTCCCACCCCGAGCAGATCAGCACCGAGGCAGTGAGAGGGTCTGGAAGCAGGCAGTGCCTCCAGCATCCTGCCTGGGAATAGCTGGAGGAAGCTTGCCACAGCAGCTCCAGTGACGGACCTGGGGATCCACCAACAACCCACTCTGCACAGCAGCAGCGCCTCAGACATCCCCGACTCAAAAAACGCCTGAGAAACTGCTAGAAAGGCTCCTGCTGCCCGTGGTTATCCACGGACCGACAGTGCCACCTGGATGTGTCCGGGAAACACAGCTCCCTCACCAAACCCTGCACCCAGCGCCAGGAACTCTGTGAATGGTGGTGTGTTCAGTCAGTCACACTGCTCTGCAAATACTGACAAGCACATGCCCCGAGAGAAGCAAAGTTCATCATCTTTAAGCAATTATTTTTCCCCCTGGATCGTAAGTTTTTGGACCTTCCCTCCCAGCAATGAAGAGTTTCGACAACTAAACAGGTTTGCTAACATACCCTGAATATTCACACTGCACATTATCCTACTACAGACTGATTTGTGAGGAAATACAATAATCCAGCCAAAGATTAGATGGGAGAAGGTGAGGATAAATGCCCTTTTCCAAGATCAGGATTAACACCAAAGATACCTCCGATAAACAGCAACATTATTTATTTTTGACAACACTAAATGTGCATTTCACGTGCTGGAAGGCACAAAAGTGAGTCTGGGCACATCCAGAGCATAACTGCACACACAGCAATCAGGTTTTGTAGTCATCCAGCCTACACTGAACCCATTCCCTCCTGAACATCGGCCAAGTGGCCATTTGGAGAGGACAACTCCCAGGCACAAATAATTTTAGTTAAGGGCCAAATGACAAACCTGCTGCTCCCCCCAAAGCTTCTTTGCACAAGGAAATAGTGAAAGCTACTGATGGCCTCTCCATGTTCTCTGCACCCTCAGAAATAACTTGGACTATGAAGTAAAAGCACACCCAAAGACACCTGCCACAACAGTGTCTAACCACAAAACCACAGCCGCTTGCCAGGACTAATTCCCTGCTCAGCAGGAAGCATTCACAGGCACCTTTTATGTTTCTTTCGTTTTCTCTCTCTCCCCTCCAGCAGAAAATTATCACTATTTATTCTTTTCTGACACCCTACCAGAGCTTCCTGAAGGAGCTCTCAGCATGCAGCACCTTTACCTTCCAGATTAGGTCATATTTGAAAAGGAACTGAGAGCTCGTAAGTGACCGTGTGGTCCCAAGACTTTAAGAACATCAAATTTTAGCTCGCATAACCCTCACGTAACCATGGTTCTTCCCGCTGCTCCACAGGAATCCCACCTGGAAGTACCCTACAGCCACGGATAACTCATCTCTTCTCCAAAAGCACCTGTTACACACTAACTCACAGACTTTATGCACAAGCAGAAGAATCAGCATTGACACTTTCCTGCTTCCCTCACAGGCAGCTCACACCACGAACATCAGAGTCTGATGAGCCCTGCCAAAGGTGCAAGGTGAGGCAAGGGAAGGAGACTGGTTAGAAAATAATAAATAAACCAGGCAACCCAACAAAAAAACCTGTGTTGGCATAGCCTGGGCTGTGATTTCTCAACGCCTGATGTTGGCACGGTCACAAAAACTCAAGTGACAAGAGAGACCTAAAAGCACTCACTAGCCTAAGAGCCAGCACCACAGAACCATTCAAGATAAATTCCGTGTTGATCCATGAAATTAACTTTCCTCCTTCTGCCAAAGGGACAGACTGCCCCATTTGGCCAGGCAGAGCAGGTATGGCATGGCCAAGGTGAGGCACAGCCACTCCCTTGGTGAGCAAACACTCACCACCAACACCAAGAGCAACAACAAAAAAACATTTACCAAATGCAAGAAAAGGGGAGAAGCTGCAACAACAGCTTTTCAAACGTATAAAAGCCACTGCAAAGAGGAAATCACGGAAGAAGTGTTTCGACTGAAGCAAAAAGATGGGATGGGCAGGGCTTGGAGCAACCTGGGATGGTGGAAGGTGTCCTTGCCCGTGGCAAGGGGGTGGAATGGGATGGGCTTTGAGGTCCCTTCCAACCCAAACCATTCCCGAGGAGCTGCAGGGACAGATCAGATTTAGCTGTGCACTTGCCTGATGCAACAAGTCCAGCGCAGCGAGTTCCCCCCACGAGCTGATAAAGGCAGGCAGGGCTGCACAGCCTGCGGCTCTTCACCCCAAACGTGACGTGTTTGCAACGTGTGTGGCCAGGCCAGGGTCACTGGGAAGGGCCCAGACAGAACCCGGCCGGGGACAGCGCAGTGACAGCAGAGCAGCTCCCGGAGACACTCAAAAAGCCAGAATGGTTTCTGCTGGACTGGGCACTCGGAGAGCCAGGGAAGATGGGAAGAGCATCCTCGGGAAGAGCCCTTTTTCACCTTTTACCAGGATCCCCCAAGCACGCAGTCAGGGCAAGGCAGAGCACTCAAGGGCACGGCAGGGAGATAAAAGGGATCATTATGCAACCCATTGCCCATGGGTGCGGCTCCCCGGTTTGATTAGCTGGCTGATTTGCATTAATTACCCACAGGCCCTGCTGGGGTTTCTGTGCATTAGACCCTCTCTGTGTGCAATAAAAAAGTTCTCCTCACTCCTGCTCATCCACCCCAGGCCCCCAGACACGCCGGTGCAGGCTGAGGGTGGAAGGGAACAGCAGGGCTGGCACTGCCCCACCAGCTGGGCAGCCAGCAAAGGAAGCGATTGCAGATGGAAAATGGAACGGGGCACAACTCAGGCTGGACATTCGGGGGAATTCCCTTGCTGGAAGGGCGGCCGGGCACTGGAACAGGCTGCCCAGGGCAGTGGTGGGATCTCTGTCCCTGCGAGCATCCCAAAGCCGTGCCGGTGTGGCACCCGGGCTGGTGGCGGGCTCGGCAGTGCTGGGGGAACGATGCTCCCAGAGGGCTTTTCCACCCTAAAGCATCCCAAATAGCTGCTGGAGGCTCCCAGAGGCTCCCAGGAGAGGGCAGCGTGTGCCAGCACAGCAGCGATCGAGCACTGGGAATGCGGGAAAACCCCCCGGGCACGGGACACCCGCACCCAGGGGCACTGGGGAAAGCCAGAAAGGCACCAGCTTTAGGGTTCGTGGGCTCACACCCGAGCTGGGCACCGGCTGCTCCAGCCTGCAGTTCCAACAGGGAACACCTGCACAGCAGGCCCGCTGCACCTCTGGAGTTAATAAGGAAGAGATCACGTCCCAGCACAGGCATTTTTACAAGGGGGCTCTTCCCAGGCTGCCCGAGAATCGCCCGGGCTGCCCTCACCCAGCTGGGCGAGGCACGAGCACAGGGCTGGCACAGGAGGTGCTGTCAGCCCCTTATCAGTGCCCCGACAGCCCAGCAAACCCCAGGAGCTGTTCCCTTCCTCGATGCTCCCTGTGGGTCCCTTCCAGTGCAGGGTATTTTATGATTCTGTGGTTTGAATAAGCAGCTCATTGCATTCTGAGATCTCCAAACAGCCACATGCTTTTGCTAAAAGGAGGAGTAATTTTGTATTGTCTGCAAGATAGACATGATCTCTCTTGTGCAGGAGACTCTCTCACCCTCCTCCAGGGTTCAGTGAAAAACTGAATCCTTAAAGCAATTTATTCCCTTCTAAAGCTGCGAAACAGAATTTTCATACAGTATCTTAACACACTGTTCTAAGTGCAAGGTTTCCTTCAGCTCCCTCCTACTCACCACAATTAATAATCCTTTCCTAATACCTGCACTGGTGGGGAGCTACAGGAAAACAAGCAACTTATTTCCTCTTTCCAAGGAAATCTGATTGTATCTTGCAGGGCCTAAGTCACCAGATGCTATCCTCCAATTCCTACACAAAGAAGCCTCCTCTTTGATACATGAAATGCACCCAAATCATGACTTGTTCCTCTCAGACACCACCCAACACTGCTCTTCTGCAATCTACCTTCACTCCTGGATATAAAACCCAGAGAAAAGGAGCATTATCTCTGTTTTTAGGAGGTATTTGAAGTAACAGCACAGAAAAGTGAAACGCAAGAAATATCACAAGTCTGCAAAAAAAGTTTAACTCACTACTCCAATGCCTGTCACAAAGACACAAACTTAGGGGTAGATATTCAGTTTTAAAAATCTCTGTGTTTCTATTAACCTGTGAGATGACCAGAAATTAATGAAGATAATGTAACTCTTAAATTTTGTTTAAAAAATGTAACTAAACTGAAATTTCCACTTTCAATCTGAAGTTGCAGCAAAATGGGGGAGCCTGTCTCACTACTTCTGGTATTAACAGACTTACAAGTGTAGATATATTCTTTATATATATGTATCTTTATATTTTATGTAAGCAAAGCTGAAAAATAAACATGGTGCACTTGCAAAGAATTATTAAAACCAAATTAAATTCTACTCCAACAAGGCACTTTCCACTGCCTGAGTCTGATCTCCTCACATCCAACTGGGCAGACAAGGATCTTTGACAAAAACCACCCTCAAACTTGCCCGGAGTCTCTTGTCCCATCAATCAGCAGTGAAAATGCCACACCATGTTCCAGTGCCAAGCACCAATATTACAAAATACAGCCCCACCTTTAAAACCCCGTGGCTTTGACCGCTCCCCCTGGGATTTGCTGCCAGGAGTTGCTCCGTGGCTGGATGACACCATACTTACTGAAGCCTCAAGTGATGGAAAGAAACATCATCTTGCTCCAGCCATGGCCCCTTGTCAAACTTCAGGTACTCGATGTCTTCGATTACCTGGAAGCAGAGAAGAAAGCTCACTAAGGGTGGCTTGATCCAAAAATCAATGAAATAATCGGAATAGATTATTGAACAAACGAGAAAGGCTCCGCTGCTAAAGCTGGGGTAACAAGGCAAATGTTCAGAGGTAACACGATCATCTCCCAGTTCTGTTTCTGGAGGATGTGGCCCTGCCAGGAGCACCGGGCACACACGTGGGGGATCTCTCAACATCCTGTGCTTTCGGCTTTGGATGGCGGCGAACAAACTGGCTGAGAGGTGCCTTGCTTCCAAACTCTCACCTGGTCCAAGACATTCTTCCTTAACCTGCCACTGGGGCTGAAAGGCAAAGAAGGTACAACCTCACCCCCGAGGGAGAACGAGGAGGAAAGGGAGGTGAGTCTAAATTTAAGTCTGTGTTGTTACAAAAACCCCACCACGGTACACAGGACACCTGTCTGGCTGTTTTTATCTCCAGAGGGGTGCAGTAACACATTCCCTGAGACAGGCAGGGGAGCAGGCGTGGCATCTGCCTGGGTGTGGTGTGGTTCACATCACAGAAACAAAGGCACACACACCTCAGGCTGGAGAAGCTGCACCAACGAGTCCAAGGGCTCAGCGTTTCACTGGGATCAGGACCTACCCATGCATGAAAGGAAAGGCAACACTCACAGCTCAGCAGCCAGAACCCTTCCAACAACCAATGCCAGCTCAGCAAATCATTCCTTCAGCATCCCCAGTCTCATCAATCCCAGATTTGAGCTTCATTTACAGCCTGGCTCCACCAGAAAACAGATCTTTGCTGCTCCAGGGGGTAATTGCTTATCACACCTGGCTGGCTGGAGCTGAGGGAAGCCTGCCCTGGTGTCAGGAGGATGCACTGCGGGTGCCTGATGAGGCGGAGACAGCACCTTGGAGCAACCTGGGAAGGAGGGGATTGCTACGGCTCCAAACATCCCTCTCCAGAGACCTTTTCCATGGGGAAAGGATAGAGCTGAGGTCATGACCAGACTCCTGGTGGCACACTGTCAATCCACTGACACAGGAGGAGACGTCAGCAATGAAGTGACAGAATGACAAATGTGTTCTTTACATTAAAGCCACTCTAATTATTCCCTGCAAACACTAAATCCCAGCTATTACCACCTAGAAAATGATAACCCAGTGCTGTTACAAAGCAGCCTTGACCATAAAAGGCCACTCTTACCAGCATTGTGTTTTCATGCTAAGAAATAATGGTTTGGACATGACTGAATGAACACTTTTGAGGCACAAACTGCTGCAACACAACTCCAAGGTGAGAGGAAGGGAGGTGTATGGTAAATTAGTTCAAACAGCCATTATTTCTTTTAATTACTTAACTGAAAAGCTGAACAAAAGCAATTCCTTCTCTACTCCCCAGCAAAGCTTTGGGAACTCTCTGCACCTGGTAAGAGCAGTAATCAGAGTTGCTGCAATAGGGCTCAGAATGTGCTACAGGGGGAAAAGCATCTGCATCCAAATTAGTTTTGCTCACTGTTATCATCATGTCACAAGATCTCTCTCCCAGCAGCTCCTTAACAATGGCATCAGTTTCCCAACCAGGACAGAAGAACAACTTCTTAATTTATAAGGAATGCCCTGGCACACCCCAGGAATTACCAGCAAATACCCAAGGCTTTAAAAAAAAATTAAGCATACAGCTAACTTTGTATTCCCAGTTTTATCCTCATGCAAAACCAGCGTGGAACACCCTAATGAAGCTCATTTCAGCGCTCATTACCCCTTCAGCCACCACAACCAAAGTTAATTACAACGGGAAACCCCAACTGACCTTTTTAAGACACTTTAAAAAATCCTCTCTAAGCTGTGTATGTCCGCTCTGAGCAAAGCAAAAGTTATTAAACTGCAAGGCCATAGAAGAATTCAGCTCCCAAACCCCCAAGCAAGCAGACAGGGGTGAGCTAGTGAACACTGCTGTCTGCCCAGAGGACACACCTCTGTAAACACACATCTTACAATCCAAAGCCCTCCTCTCCTGCCAGCCCTCAGCTCCAAATTCCTGCTGTGTCATCCCAAAGGGACACTGAGTCTGAGCAGCAAAGGGGGAAGAACAATTCCTCCAAGCAGAACAAGTACCAGCATCTACCACCAGCACCCAGCAAGGACAATGACAGCATCGCAGGCTGGATAATCTGACAGGGGCTTTTCCAACCTTAATTGTTCTGTGGTATTGTACTTGAACTTCACAAACAATAATCCTGCCCCTAGCCCAGATTTGTCCAAGCAAATTAAGGACTCCACTGGTGCATCTGATGACCCTATTTAGAGCAATGACAAGATTGCTGAGCTCAGGAGAGTCGCTCCTTGAAGAATAAGAGCTTTAGACTGACCTTAAACCCTGATTTAAAGGATTAAAATCAAATCTCTAGCAATGGGGTTTACTACAAAAAAAAAAAAAAAACTAGGGAGGAAACAACCTGCTTTATTCTGACCACTTCGAGATGTGTCCAGAGAGAAGGACAGGGCAAAAACAGACATATAACCCCCATCCCAACTTTCCTTTAATTCACCAAGTACCCACCTTGAAACACCACTTGATTCTTGCTTTCATGATGTTATCCAGAAAAATGCCTGTAATTGCTCTAGATTCCCTATATTCACACCACAACCTCAGCTTTTTTGTTCATTTCAGCCTGATTTTTTGTATCCTTTTTCTGTTTATTATCTGCTGTCACCCCGAAGCCACCAGCCCTTTGTTTAGGGGTACAGACCCACACTGCCCCACAGGCCTACTGGGTATTAATGACAACCTTTACTACCGAGTGCAGGAGCACCCAAAAATCCATCCACAGCAGCAGAGGACCCAGGATGTGGCACACAATTCCCTGTTTTATAAAGGGAACCAAACGGCCTGGAGACAAACAGCAGTGCCCCTATGGAGGGGGGGAGTATGGAGAGGTAATTTTTAGGACCAGGAAAAGTCCTCATCAATATTTTCTACTTCACACGGTCATATGACCAGAACTTTGAAGGACACCTCGGGCAAAAAGGTAATTTTAATCTGATTAAGGGTAATTTGAATATTAAAATGCACAGCCTGACTATGCTAATGAGCTTAATGAGGTACAGGCTACAACATCTCTATTACTCTGCTAAGATCACACTGCACATAGCACAGGAGGAGGAAGAGTCTGGGCTGTGTATAACTAGGGTAGAAATTCCACCTCGTCAGGATGGAGACCCAAAAACCCCTTGGAGACAGCCCCCGGGCAATTCTCCTCTCCCTCCTCCCAAGTGGGGATGCTTCCTTGGCAAGCTTCCCTTGGATTATTGTCCAGGGAATTGCAGGATTATTATTGTCCAGTTAACATCATATTACTGTTATTAATAGACATCTATCCCTAGAACTGAAACGGGCCCAAAACCTGCCCAGCATCTCAAAGACCTTGGTGCTCTTTCCCTCAGGGAACAGCAGCTACAGAGAAAAGTTAATGATGGTGAAGCAAAAGGCTTCTGTTATCCCACTAATAACCCTTTACAAGCAGGAAAGTCCACTGAAATAAGGTAAATCTATTAAACTTACTCCCCGAAAAGCAAAACTCACCTTCTCCACATCCTCAGCTGCAGTTGCTGAGTAGCGCAGAACTTCGCTGCTCTCGCTGCAAAGAACACAGAAATTGAATTCCCCTGATAAAACTGCTCTACCCATCCTCCACCCGCTCCAAAAGGAACAGAAATGAGTTTGAAAGGCACCAAACCAGAATCATTGCAATTTTTAAGACTGCTCCCAGCTGTTGCAATAGAATTCTTGTTGCACCTGTGAGCTGCTTCTTTGCTGGTGGGAAGTTGCTTTTAAAGGACAAATGGCCTGGAAATCTACATAACTTCAGTTCAAAACAAGTTTTAAAAACCCACACCTGTGAATTTGTTTTCATTAATTAATGTGGATACATGCCCCTACTAAAACTGCCCAATCTACTTGAAAATAAGTGAAATTTTCAGCCAGTCTAACCCAGAACTTCAGTAACTTTCCTTTTCACAAGTGCATGACTACCTGTGAGTCATTTCAAGAGCAGAATGCACACGTTTATCACTATTTACTCAGGCTGAATGAGCACAAACGCAGGATCTGTCAGTGTAAAAACAGTTTTGAAAGGTAATCTTTCCTGGTTACAAGATTGTTTTTTTAATCAGACAGCAGCCTTCAGAGAAAAGGCACCTGCAGAGCAGAGCCACAACAGGAGCCCCTACGTGAACCTTTCACACCACACATGGTCAGCCACACTCAGCAGCAGCTGTTCCCAAACCTGCTCCAGCTGGACGACCTGGAAGGCCCTGGAATAGCTGCCCAGCATGGACACTGTGTCAAACATCACACAGCAAAGCTTAGGAGCGTGGAGAAAAATTCATGGAATCCCAGATGGTCTGGGTGGGACAGGACCTTGAAGCCCACCCAGTGCCACCCCTGCCATGGGCAGGGACACCTTGACCATCCCAGGCTGCTCCCAGCCCCATCCAGCCTGGCCTTGGGCACTGCCAGGGATCCTGGAATAAGAGATATTCTCTTCCATATCAGCCCCAGGGAGAGGCCAGCCTTCAGCAGAGCCTTACACGGGCAATTGCATTAACGAGGCCGATCAAAGCACTTGATCCCATCTCTTGATTTGACTCTGCAGATTATCAGGGCTTCATTAAGAGAAAACAGCTGCTCAGTGACTCTGCAGATTATCAGAGCTTTCCTTAAGAGAAAACAGCTGCTCGGTGGAAGCAGTGTTGGATATGAAAGAGAACATTACCAATCTTAAGGCTCTGCTCCAGGGGAAGAGGAAAATCAAACAGAACCCAGACACCGTCTGTTCCAAATCACCAGGCAGGACCTGCCACAGCACCCAGCTCACAAATCACGACCAATAAAAACATTAAAGACATTTATAACAAGTCAACTAGAGTGAAAACATCAATTTTAAAGCAAATATCCACTATAAACCACTTGGGGCATTGTCAGGCTGCTCCAGTTAAACAGAACAAGATAGCAGGAGTTTTGCCCAGTAACAAACAGCTTTCCAAGAGAACAAGCAAGCAAACTTCAACGTGGAAAGCGTGCAGGACAAGTTCAGCAATCTGTAAGGACTCTCTTTAGCCTGTTTGGACCAGATTTTGGGCATCCCCAGGAGTCAGGGAATCAAACTAGGCAGACTGAGAGGTACCAGGCAGGCATGAACACAGCTCCCTGCACCACTGCCAGCAAACAAACAGTTAAAGGCAGCTGTGGCATCAGCAATTATCCCAGACAGGAGCCACCCTGAGGTCCAGAGGTGCTGGACTCACACGCTTCCAGCTCCCCCACGGCCAGGGGACAGAGACAAAGATGGATGTGACAAGCTGCTGGGAGCCCACCCACCAACAGCGTGCCGAGCAGAGGGCGTTTGCCTAACGGGGCACTGACCATGTGCACGCAGAGGGGAAGCAGTTGGGATCACAGCAGGACTGAGGATTCAGCCTCACTGAGCACCACGAGATGGACCTGGGGCCCGGTGTGATGCCAAGAACAAGCAGCAGCTTTGCCCTCAGGGGGATGACACTCCCAAGGCTTCCCACCCCCATCCCAAGAGCCGTGTGCTGGCTGTGGGGACCGTACGTGACACCCACAGCCCCTGCCTGCCTGAGTGACAAGCTCAGGATCGAGTTATCCACTTCAGCTGCTGACAGAGCCTCCACACTGACCTACCCGAGGAGATGGAGCAAGCAGCAGGGGCCACCGGCAGGCTACAAAGCACCTGGGGATCTAGGCTGAGTTAAATCAGCCTCGTGCACACACCACAACTCACACAGCTCATCAGTCTGATGACCTCCCAGTTTCCCTTCCAGAATCATGAGGGACCATAATTCTACTTTTAGACTTTTAGGAAAATGTTAATTTTCACAGAGCTGTTTTATAAGAATTGGGAGAGCTGGGCAAGCTCTGTTTCATCCCAAGTTTACAGGGGACACATTTTTGCTAAAGGAAGCCAGGGGAGCCCAGAGAGAGACAGGACACAGGGAATGGCTTCCCACTGCCAGAGGGCAGGGCTGGATGGGATCTTGGGCAGGAATTGTTCCCTGGGAGGGGGGGCAGGCCCTGGCACAGGGTGCCCAGAGCCGCTGTGACTGCCCCTGGATCCCTGGCAGTGCCCAAGGCCAGGCTGGACACTGGGGCTGGGAGCAGCCTGGGACAGTGGGAGGTGTCCCTGCCCAGGCAGGGGTGGCACTGGGTGGGATTTAAGGTCCTTTCCAACCCAAACCATTCTGGGATTCTGTGACAACTGAAAGGACTTTTTGAGGAGAGAAAAGCTCAAACTTCCCAGAAAGGACTGAGAAAAATTTGTATTGCATCATTCTCTCCTCAGGCCATGCCAACACACACAGCCATAGCCGTGGCACTCTGTACATCACTCCTGAGTCCATTTCTCATCTCCCAGCACTGGCATGAGGCTTCTGGGATGGCAGAGGTCACTACACTCACAGTTCTTATGCTGTGAATGCAGCACCCCTTCATTAGGACACAATACTGCACCCTCTAGCACAGGGAGGGATTTTTCACACCCTTTGTTGATACCGGCAGGGGTTTTAATGCTTGCACACATTTTTACTCAAAGACTTAAGAGGCAAAACATGTTGCTCTGCTAACCTGATCTCTGGTAGGAAGGTCTTCTTGTAAGCATCCTCAATGCTCTGGAGATAGGAAGGAGACACCTTTTTCTCATATGGCTACAAACAAACAGAAAAAGTTGTGGAATTAACTTCCTTTCTTTTCCCACCAGTACAGACACCGAGGGCTGCTCTGCCACCCACTCTGGAATTAACAGTCAAACATCCAAGTGAACCACACGCACATTAGTGAAAGCTTCAGAGAATTCAGGCATTTGGAGTGTTTGGAATTCCTTACATGCTGTTAAATATCTGGAACAGCCCTCAGTTTTACAAGGGCTGATCCATCCCTGCTCACTGCACCTTCTGGGAAGCTGTAATAACCACCCAGAAAAGTGGAGAAGACTGTCTGAGCCCACCTTTTCCACAAGGAGGCCAACGTGCCCCTATTTCCACAGCTTCAGAGCAGTGTGTGGGCAAACCCCCACTCCAGGCTCCTTCTGTGGGATTCCCTGCTGTTAAACAGCTTGCTTTCCACACAGTGCACCTCTGACACCACATTTGTGAAACACCAGGAACTTCTCTCATCTACCACGTGCTCCTTCGGTCCAGTCCTGAGATTTGGGCACATTTCCTGCTTGAAATGCTCATCCAGGCTGTCTGTCCCACTGGCAGGATGTGTGTCTCTGCATGCTGGCCCCACTGGAAGGCCTGGCTTTTCCCAGTGCCCCACAACAGCACGCTGAACACCAAACACTCCACCTGCCAAAGCAGCAGAATTCCCAAAAGCACCGTTCCCAAGCAAGCCCTACAGAGCTCAGCACTGCCACAGACCCAAAAAGTCACAAGCTACGCCAGCAATTTCTGTCCAAAGGTTTCAAAAATGCCACTGACCTTAATGCTCACAAGGGCAAAGAACACACAGGTTCCCCCAGCACATGAAGAGCTTCCTAACTGAGAATTTTTTCTAATAAATCAAAGCTTTCTTTTAATCTATCAGGTTTTTCAGAGTTGAACTGCATTTCCCATAGCTTTAGAACAAGGCAAACATCATTTAATCCTCATAACACATCTGCAAACCGTTACAGGCACTCATCTAAACATCAACAAAAAGGGGAAAAAACTCCAAATTACAAACCTTACCTAGATTAGTCATTCCTCACAAGCACCCTACAGCTTTCCTGACCCAAGAGCAGCTCAATAAGGCAGCCATGCAGCAGTGATCTGCTGGATTTCAGGGAGTTAAGTGAACCTGCTGATCCCAGGTGACTCACACACGAGCCCCAGCACAGGTGTGAAGAAGCAGTCAACTGGGAAGCAGGAGAAGGGAGCCCAGCTGGGCTCCTGGCACTCAGGAGTAGCACAGATATCATCTCTGAGCACACTGCAAGCAGCACATCACCTGCCCATGACTCCTGAAGTGGCAGCTACAAAGCCTGGTGTAAAATTCACCTGCTCTTAAAGCAATTTCTCACTCCAGAAGTGACAGCATATTGATGCAGCCACAAAAAAGCTGATTTTTGATGGTTTTTCTTAAAAGCAAGCACACGAGAACAGCCACAGAGTCATCACCAGCACACAGATGCCACAGCTCAGGGGCAAGCAGCTCTTCAGAGGCAGAATTCAGCAGCAAACCCCACAGGACTCACACGTAAGGTGTGACCACAACAGACATCAGCAGGCAGCAACAGTGAGAGACAAGCAGTAACAAAGATAGGAGATAAATAAGCAATAGTCAGAGATAAAATTACCTTGCCTTTCTCTTGAATCCTCTTCTGCACCTCTGGGACAGGCATGTCTACATAAATGACCAAGTGAGGTGGCAGAAACTCAGAAATGCTGATCTCCTTGACCTCCTTGTAGTGATCAAGGCCTGTATAAAACACAAATAAATCACATTCCTCACCTCTGTATTTGCAGTCTCTTCTTCTGGGCTCACACAGCAAGTTTAGGGTGGGCTTCTCCTCAAAGAGGATTCAGGAATTTTATAGAATAAACAATCTCCAGAGCAAAAGAGAAAGAAACTCAGAAGCTCCATGCACTGAGAGCTAAGAATCTAAACTCAGCTGTACCAAAGAGGGGTTTACTCCCGACTCAAGTTCAGAGGAATCTCAGCTCTTCCTCCATCATTTAGAGTCAGTAAGCAGCAGCAGCTCTAATCAGGATGTCTGTTTCCTAAGGATTCCTGTTCCATCCAAATGGGGGTTTTATATTAAATTGCAGAGGAAGACACAGGTCACTGGAACCAGCTCCCAGAGTCATCCAGCAACTTGCAGCAGGTGGTAAAAAACATATAGACATCTTCCTAAACTTAAGCCAAATCAAACAGGAAACTCAAACAGTCATCTGCACCTCAGGAGCACCCGAAATAACAGATTTACCAAGAACAGGCAGGAACAGCTCGGGAGCTCAGTGCCCATAACCCCAAACTGAACCACTCAGGTGGGGAGAACATCCCCAGATCACCTGGTCCAACCACTCAGCTGAGAACTCCACCCACAGCACCCTGAGCATCTCCAGCAGGGAGAGCCCAGGTGACTCGCTCCAGGGTTTGACTCCCTTCACAGTAGAAAAGGTGGTGGTTTTTTTTACAAATGAAACTTTTCATATTTCAATTTGTGCCCTTTTTCTTTTGTCCTCCCACTGCCACTGGGACCAGACTGGCTGCACCCAGCAGTGCTGCCCATCCCTCCCCTCCCCTCCCTGTGCTTTTCACACCACTGCTGTCCTCTCCCCCTGACCCAGCCTGCCAGCAGGTGTTTAGGCACAATTCCCATTCCAGAAAGCCCTGATCGCTGTTATCCACCACCTTCACACCCTCCCATGAACCCTCTGGCTCCCCAGAGGCTCCTGGAGCTCCCTGGATGCTTCTCCTTTGCCCATCCTGAAGGCAAGGGCAGCACCCGGGTTCTGTGAGAGCCCACAGGGCCACTCAAAGCAGGTCAGCCAAACCCTGCTGACTCACCACTGACCCACACCTAACGCTGCACGAGCACCTTCTGGTCTCCATCAGCACCTCACCCACGTTTCCAGGGAAACACAGGAGTCTCTGGCTCACAGGACAGTGCTGGGGCACTGGCACAGGTGCCCAGAGAAGCTGTGGCTGCCCCTGGATCCCTGGAAGTGTCCAAGGCCGGGGCTTGGAGCAACTTGGGGGATAGCAGAAGGTGCCCCTGCCCAGGGCAGGGGGTGGAATGGGATGAACTCAAGGTCCCTCCCAACCCAAAGCACCCCATGATTCTATGAAGGCACAGAACACATGTTGTTTAACATTGCAGCAGCATCAAAGCCTGGAAGAAAACCTGGAAATGACCTCATGGCTTGAGGTCAATCCTTGATGCACAAAACAGCACCACATGAGCACTGCATGTTTAAAGGAATCCCAATTCCCAAGCAGGCACTTCTTGTTCCTTTTTTTTTTTAAGGCAAGCTACCAGATTTCTGACAGATTATGGCAAAACAGCTCCCTTTTGGCTGGCAGGAACTCACATCTCTTGTGGATGTATCCTTGCTTGAACATGGCATCCAGGAACACGAAGTCGCTGTAGGGAGAGCGCTCCAGCACCACGCCCTGACCTGCAGGAGTGACAACAGGCTCTGGGTTGGAACACAAGGAGCTGGAAGGTGCCTTCCAGCCCCAGCCCCCCGTGATTCTGGGAGCCCCAACCTGTGCTGAGCAGGTGCTCCAGGGCGTCGGCGTACTGCAGGACACGGCTCCCAAAGATCCAGGACTGCAGGCGGTACGAGTGCCCGTCGGGAGACCTGGGCTCTGTGTAGAACTTCTCCAGGTTACAGAAGCCATTGAACTTCTCAGGCAGCAGCTTCCCGTCCCCCGAGGTCCTGTCCTGGTAATGGATGTCTGCTTCGGGGAAGTATTTCATTCCTGACCAAAAAACCACACCCACAGCAGAGGTAAGTTGTGTTCCTTTACAGCAAACGCCCCTTCAGCCCCTGAACACAGAACTGCTCCTAAAACAGCTCCCAAACTGCCCCAGCCCTTTGTCTGTCACAGCAGAGGGCAGTGAACCCAAACTCCGAGCTCTGCCACTCCCCAGTGAGAGCTGAGCTGTTCCAGGCACAGCCCCAGGCACAGATCCAGGCTCTCCAGGAGCACAGTGAGCACACGGGCTCCATGACCACTGAGACTTCACTCACAACAAATCCCACACAATCTCATCCCAAACCTCCCCAATGTCACCCACCAACCCTGCCCATTCCCTCCAGCGCTTCCCAATCCAGAGCTGCTGCTCTGGGGAAGCTTCCTCTGCACGAGAGTCATGATTAAACTCTGTCAGCTCTTGGGGAAGCAGTCACAGCAAGACCTACCCAGTTTTTCTGCTATTTGCTGTGCCAGCTGGCCCTTCCCAGAACACAGATTCCCCTCCACTGTGAAGACTTTGCTGTGCTCTGTGAACTTCTTGCTGGCCTTTTCTCCCAGCATATAGGCCAGCCACCCGTACTGCAGGCTCTGCTCAGGGCTGGTGTGAATTCTTGCCTGGAAAAAAAACCCCACAGGGAAATCAGCAGATTCTGAGGGGTTTTTAGCTGAAAATGCAGATTTTTCAGCCACTCCCACACGCACAGGACACACTCTCACACATGTAATACAAGGAATTTTTACTCAGTAACCTTAGCATTGTCCTTTCAGCTCAGCAGCTGAAGCAGGGGTTAAGCTGGGAAGCTGCTCATGAAATTAAAGGCTGAGAGGACAGAGAGCATGGAACAATTTTCAGTCTGAAGGCCAGGCACACAGTGTGCCCAGAACTCCCAAGGGAGAGCCCACATTATACTTTTGCTTGTATTCTGTTTGTTGTTGGGCACATATTAACACTAAAGCCACTCTCGGGAGAGTTACAGCTTCATTTCAACGTGGTTTAGTGGGAAAAAGTTTGGGCTTGTTAATTTTGGATGCCTTTTCCAGCTGTAACTATTCCATGATTTCTGCACAACACCGAGGCGGCAAGAGGGACCCCCCTGGGCCGTGGGGGTGGAGGCAGGGCCTTTCTGAGCCCTGCTCGGAGCCTCCCGCAGACCCCGATAAACCCCGCACAAACCCCATTCCGAGCAGCGCAGTGACCTCCCTCACACACAGGGGGGTTTATTTCTACTCAGTGCTCCTCTCCTCGCAGCACCACTGGCCACAGCCACAGCCGGAGATCACCGCACACCGCCCTCAGGCATTCACCCCAGCCTACCTCGCATTCCGCCGCCTCTCCCAGCTCCCTGCTGAGAATGCCCCTTCCCAAGGGACAGCCCAGCCGTGCAGCACCAGCACAGCCCCGGGGAGAGCCACCCCCGGCAGGACGGAGCCCTGGACAGAGCCCTGCCCGGCCNCGGAGGGCGGCGGCGCGCCGTGATGACGTAACGGGTAAGGTGGCGCGCGGGGTGATGATGAAGGAGCGCGACGGCCACGCCCCCAATCCCGCCCCTCATAAAAGGCCACGCCCACGGCCCCGTGTGGGCTCTGTAGGGAGCGGGACACGGCCGGGAGAGGGACAGGGAATAACGGAGTTAGGGAGCAGGTGGGACAGGGAACGGCCTTGGGAGGGACAGGAAGTAACGGAGTTGGGGAGCAGGTGGGACAGGGAACGGCCTTGGGAGGGACAGAGAGCAGCGGAGCGCCGGGAACACCCGCAATGGGGAGCAGGCGGCAGAGGGAACAGCCGGGTTAGGGATAGGGAGCAGGGGGAACAGGGAACAGCCCGGGATAGGGAACGGTGCGGGGGCTGAGGGGGACGGGGAACACCCTGGTGAGGGAATTGGCGGGATAGGGAGCAGGGGAGATAGGGAACAGCCTGGTTAGGGATAAGAAACAGGTGGGACCAGGAGCAGGCAGGACAATGAAGAGCCGGGTTAGGGAACAGCCGGATGGGGCCGCAGGCGGGATAAGGGACAGCCGGGTTANACCCCCACTAACCCCCAGAAGGGCGCCCAAGCCCGGAGCCCTACCCGGCCGCCCCAGCAGGACGGAACCCAGCCCGGCGCTCCCCCCGGCGTTCCCCGCTCACCC
>VYXC01007883.1:116464-138676 GCA_013397175.1 Platysteira castanea
CAGCCGGGTTAGGGAGCAGGAGGGACAGGGGAACAGCCGGGTTAGGGAGCAGGAGGGACAGGGAACAGCCGGGTTAGGGAACAGGAGGGACAGGGGAACAGCCGGGTTAGGGAACAGGAGGGACAGGGGAACAGCCGGGTTAGGGAGCGGGCCGGATAAGGCACAGAGAAGATGCCTGCACCATGTCCGCCCGCAGGAGGGAGCCTGGGCTACGTCTCTTCCCAATACCTGCACATCGAGTAGCCCTCATTCCTTCCCTCTGCACGCTGCTTTGGGTGCTGGAGCAGCAGCTCCGAGCTTCCCTTGCCTCACCTGTCTGCAGGTGAGCCCAGGAGAGCGGCCAGACACAGCCGTGTTCCCCCAGGGCATCGTGGGGCTTCAGATCCCATCCCTGCTGAGCCTCTTCAGTGCCTCCGGGTGGGAGGTTGGACAGGACACCTGCCGAGATCCCTTCCCAGCTGTGAGTCCGTGTGCAGCGGGCAGTGAGGGATCCCAGGGAGAACACGGGTACAGCTGCGTGACTGGGCTCTTGTTCTGTACAAGCACCTGATTTTGGGGGTAAGACATTCGCAGCCCCCGTCCTGCTGCTGCCAGTAGTGCCACAGACATCCCTGGAGGGTTCCTGGCTTTTGGGCTTGGAACACGTGCAGTGCCCCAAGCCTGGCTCTGCCTGGCAGGATATGCCTTTGGAAACCTTTCTGCTTAAAGCTGCTCTGGGTTTCGCTCCATCTCTTTCCAGTGGGTGGAAAGAGGTAAATCAGATGGATTTTCCTGGAGAAAAGCTGGCAGTAGGAGAGCGATGTCAAGCTGCTTTGGAAATGCTCTGGGGTTTGTAGGAGCTAGGGAGGAGAAATCTGGGAGGAGAGCACTGGGGGGCTTTGGCCAAAACAAGGGACCACGTGTGTCTTCATGCGGATGTGGCACCTGGGGATGTGGGTTAGTCAGGGCAGTGCTGCGGGGACGGCTGGACTCGATGATCTCAGAGATCCTTTCCATCCTAAGGGATTTTGTGATTCCCAAATCTGGGGGTGTCCCCGGAGCTCTGGAAACTGCCTTCCCACAGCCCTGCTTGCCACTGGAACACCCGAGGGCTGGGTGCCTGGGCCACCTTCCTCCCGCAGCCTCCCATCTCCACTTGATGGAGACACCGGAGTGCAATTTCAGGCCTGAGCTGGATCCTCGCCTGCCTAATTTAAAAACAGCCAAATTACTGGGTCTGGGAAAGGTCATAACCAAACGTTTTGCACGTTGCCCATCAAAGTGACATCAGCTCTGCTGAGCTGGCACATTTGTGACACCATTAGCGGCTTCTGCTTTGCCCCTTGGCAAGAAGCAATCAAGTTTCATTTCAGGGATTTATCCCTGGAATTTGCAAACAGCTTTAAAAACCCAGCCAAACAATCCATAAAGGATGGGTCTGGGTTTCCTTAGCAGCTTTATCTGCAACCAGACCAGCTGAATGCTCCAAGCCCTGTCCAACCTGGCCTTGAGCACTTCCAGGGATGGGGTAGCCACAGCTTCCCTGGACAGCCTGTGCCAGGGCCTCTGCACAGCAGCTGGGGATGGTTTTTGGGGGAAGAGCAAAAGCTTTGGGCAGCATTAACTCCGGGAAATGCAACGTGTGATGGAACAGGCTGGCTTTTCCTGAAGAGGCACCAGCAAGGAGCTCAGGCTCTGGAATGGTGGCCCATGGGCATGGTGTTTGCCAGGATCAGGTGTCCCCTGTGGATGACGGCACACAGGCACGGTGTTTCCCTCGATTCCATGTTCCCTGGGCATGGTGACCCACGGACACCTTTCCCAGGATTCACTGTCACCTGCACACAGGATGGTGGTCTACAGGCGTGGTGTTTCCCAGGGTTTGGTGGCCCCTAGGAAGAGTAGCCTGTGGACCCGGTGTTTCCCAGGATTTGGCGTCCCCTGAGGATTGTGGCCCAGGCACACGGTGTTTCCTAGGATTTGATGTCTGTCAGGGAGGGTGTCCCATGGATACGGCGTTTTCCAGGATTTGGTGTCCCCTTGTGAGGGTGGCCCTCGGGGCTCAGTGTTCCCAGGATTGTCGGGCTGTCACCTGGGGACAGCGCTCCATGGGCACAGAGTACCCCAGGATTCGGTGTCCCCTGGGGAGCGCGTCCCACGCGCACGGTGCTTCCCAGGGTTTGGTGTCCCCGCGCGGGCTCCCGGGGGCGTGGCCAGTGTCCCACGGGCGTGGCCAGTGTCCCACGGGCGTGGTGGCCACCCAAGGGCGTGGCCNCCGGGCGCGGTCCCGCTGCCGCCGCTGCCGCCGCTCCGGCCGGCGCTGCCGCCGCCGCCGCCCGGGGATGTACGCCGGCAGGAAGAGGAAGAAGCCGGTGCCCAAGAGGTGGGTGCAGCTCGGGGGCTCCCCCCGGTCACCCCCGGGGCGGGGGCAGGTGCGTGGGACCCGGGAGGGCGAGCGAAAAGCGGGCAGCGGCAGCCCAGCTGGTTCTGGGGAAGTGCCCGGAGCCGCTCTGGTGCGAGCGCTGGGGGAGCAAAAGGGAGCAGCATGCTTGGGTTACTCGGTTTTAATTAGGGTTAATTGGAGCTAACGCTGTGTCGGCTCTGGCGCGCTGTTCTGGTGGGAAAACAGAAATCCCAAAGATGCTTGTCCTGCGTCCCTGTGAGGAAGCTCGCTGGAGAGTTTGAGCTGCTCAGCAGTGATTTGCGGGCTGGGCTGTGTTCTGGTGCCTGCCTGAATCAAACATGCAGCAATTAGTAATTACCAAAACATCTCAATTCCTTAATTATTAATTATTAATTACCACGCCGCTCAGTAGCTGTTGAATAACATCCCCCTCGGTGTGTCCCCCGTGCCTTCCCCAGCTCCCAAGTCCCATCAGCCTGTTTAACCTCAGCTTTTACAGGTGTATAGGAAATAAAGGTGGATGTGTACTTCTGGCAGGCTGTGGGGAAGGAGATGGATGAGCTGAGTCCAAGCCTGGGATGAAGGAGGGAGCACCAACACTTTAAACCCGTGGTGAGGTGACCCTGAGCCTCTCTTGGGTATTTATTTAGGAGTCTTGTCGTGGAAATATGAAGGGTAGTTGTTTTGCCACAAACCTGCCTCCTGTTCGTCTCGGAGCGGTGATTCCAGCCCTCTGGCACAACAGCCCCAGGGTTTGGGCTGGGTTTGTGTGGCACAGGGTGCAGGAGAAGGTGTCTCTTTGGAGCAGAAGGACCCTCGTTCCCTGGTTCTGCAAGGTCGGCCTTGGGAATGGGAAGAGATTCTTTTTCTCTGTGACCGGTCAGGTCTTGGAGCAGGATCCTGCTGGGAGAGGCCAGGCGGGGCAGGGCTGGTGGCAGTGGGATGTGCAGCCAGCCGGATGGGATGGGATGGGGAGGATGGGCTGAGGGGCTTCTCCAGTCCCTTTGCAGTTCGCTCAGGGTTTTTTACTTATTAAAAAACATTCATTAATAAAAATTAGGAGACAATAGATCAGCTCAGGCAAATTCCACTGTCGGGAATACTCTCACTCGGTACTTGCCCGCTTGCAGAAGGGATACACTTCCTACTGGGTTCCCGTTCAAAGGGCAGCAGGGGAAAAACAAACCCCAGCAGCAGCACAGCCTTTGCCCCGCTGGGAGCTGAGCTTTCCCTAGGCACGGGGGTCACCAGCTTCACCATGAACCCCATGGCATTGCTTCCTAACCACTGGGCCAAAGGGAAGGGAAATTAAACAGGTTTTCAATGTCTAGACCCATCTCTGCTGTTTCCATGAGGCGTTTTCCTCATTGTCACCCCCTTCTCCAGGTTGGCCATGGAGCACCCTGCGTGCTGCAGCTGGGACGTGCAGGAACAGAGGTGTTGGGGTGTCCTCCTTGAGCCTTGGGGTCACTTGCTGCTGGCTGTGTCACCCCATGTGCCTCAGCCAGAGGATTTTCAGTGCTTGGCCAGGCTATCCCAGAGATTCTGTTACACCTCAGTGTTTTACCCACTGCCGTGCTCATCTCCAGTCGCATTTTCTCTTCTGTTTGTCTGTTTGGGGCTGGATTTGGATGGTGGGTGGCCAGAGCACTTTGAAGGATATCTGAGGAATCTCAGACTAATTGTTTTCACCCCTTTTTTGTTTTAATAAAAGGAAAACTATTTTAATTTTTCTCCTTCCTGGTGCGTGACTGTGATTTCAAAAGTGTTTAAGCCTTGTAAGAGCCCTGGTGCCAGTGTGTTTTACCCAGCTTGTGTGGACTAGTTTGGAGCTGGGTTGTGCCAGCCTCCCTGCGAGAGGGGATATCCCTCCTGGTGCTGCTCTTACACCCAGCAGGACTGAGCTTTCCTAGGGAACTGCTGCAGTTTTCCATCCATCCTTATGAGACCCCGCGATCTCTCTCTGAGCTGCAAATTCAACAGGCACCTCAGAGCATTTCATTTAATGCTCATTTCCTCTCGTGTCACACACGCGAGCAGCCCTGCCAGATGAGATTGGAGAGTGGTGGTGGAGGAGAGAGCTTAAATTGCTGCTAAATGCTGGCAGATCCTGTTATGCAGAGCTCCTTCCTGAAGTGAGGATGCCTGCAGAGAGGGTGTTTGTGTTTAGACAAATTACACCAAACCAAACAAGATGCATGTTAGGGGATGCAGGCGAGTGAGATACAGAGCTGGGGTGGGGGTCTGAAGGGTCTTTCTTCGAGCTAGGAAATTCAGATTGGCATTAAAAAGTGAAGGAGACAGGGTGACATCCAAGACTCGTTAAAGTTATTAATCTTACTGCTGTGCTGGGATTTCGGCTGGAGTGGGTGAAATAGCTGCAGCTGATAGCAACGGGAGCTCGTGTAGGCTTCAGGCAGGGAAGGGCTGCTCCCCTGCACACTTCCTTCTGCAGGCTGTGAGTTGCCCCCAGGGCCTATGTTTGGCATCAAATGCTGGTTTAATTTGGAAATGCCCACTGAAAGGGGCAGAATTCTGAATAGTGGAAGAAAACAAAACTTTTTACGTTAGCTTTTTTTTTTTATTTCAAAAGAGAGGCTGTTTTTAAAGTGCTGTGCCCTAAACCACCCTATGAGGTATCCCTTTGTTTAAATCATAGAATCCCAGAATGTTTGGTTTGGAAGGGACCTTAAAGCTCATCTCATTCTGCCCTGCTCCATCCCTGGAAGTTTTCGAGGCCGAGTTGGACGGGGCTTGGAGCAACCTGGGATAGTGGAAGGTGCCCCTGCCTCCAGCAGGGGGGTGGCACGGGATGGGCTCTAAGGGCAACCACTGCCTTGTGCTGCTGGGGGTTTTGGTGACCTTGGCCACCTGCCACGTCACTGCTGTGGCCGCACCAAAGCCAGTGCTGGGTTTGGAAAGAGCCTGTTGGACAATCCCAGTCTCAGTAACCTCTGCTCTGCCTCCTCCAGCCCCAAACCCCCGCCCCCCGAGGGGGTGAAGTCCAACCCCTCCAAGCGGCACCGGGACCGGCTGAACCAGGAGCTGAACAAGCTGACGGGGCTGCTGCCCTTCCCCGAGGATGTGCGCTCCAGGCTGGATAAGCTCTCCATCCTCCGGCTGGCCGTGGGCTACCTGAAGGTGAAGAGCTACCTGATGGGTGAGTGTCCGTGCTGGGAGCGGGGAAAAGCCCCTGGGATCAATCCCCACTGCACAGCTCGTGTCCCACCCCAAGCTTTGGGCTGGGAAGTTGTGTTTCCTGAAGGTAGCATGATGGTGAGTTGTGGGAGCGGGCCCTTGGGTGTTGATACTGGCAGGAAAAATGTCACCATGGATGGAGGGAGCAGCTTGGGGGCCTGCCCAGCAGCTGAGACCTCCTGCGAAGTTCCTCCATCTCATTATCAGCCATCCTTTATGTCCAAAACCCCTCTTGTGTCACACTGCTACCAGCCCGTGGAGAAGAAGGGAGAGGTGGGTAAAACAGTGTGTCTGGTTGAACAGCAGCATTTCCCTCATCTAACTGGAATGGCAGTTTAAAACTACATTAATTAAATAATTGAACATTCATAATATAATACCTATTACATATTCCCTTTTGTTATACTCCATATTGTGTATTTCCTTATTTATTCCATATTTGGTATTCTTCTATTTCTTCCACATTCCTTCTTCCCCCCTCCCTACTCTTTTTCAACCCTCTACTATTATAGTTACAGTGTATTTAATTACTTATAACATAGATATGGTGCAGAGCCTGGCTGGGGGCAGTCACCACATTCCCAGGAGCCACCAGGACGTGTTCCCTCTGCAGTGACGTGGGCTCGATGGAACGGGTGATGGACACTGGGGGAGGCAGAGCACATGGGGCAGGAAGGCAGCAGCAGCTTTTTATATTTAGAGGCTCCTATTGTGTCCTCTCCCCGCCACAGCCTGGATAAACTTGGCTCCCTCGGCTTTCCCTCATGCCCACTCCTCTGGGGCCCTCCCAGGGCCCTCTCCAGCTGGGATGCTGGGCTCCAGGAGGAGACTCCTGTGCCAAACTCTCCAGATGGGACCTGTGCCTCCGAGCAGGAGCTGGTTCTCACTGGATGTGCTCAGCCTGTGCTTCCCAGCGTGAGAGCTGCTCTGGAAAAGCACTTGGCATTGCAGGGGTTCTGGAGCCCCGTTCTGCCTGGCCAGTTACTCCCATCTGGCCACTTGCCTCTGATTTCCAGCTCCTTCCCCTTGCTCTGCCCTGAAGTTCATCTTGTTTGACTTCAGACCATGCCAGCGATCCATCAGGGTGGGCCTGGGTCCCAGCCGTGCCTGATGAAGACCGGCGCCAGCTGCAGGTCACAGCAGGCTGCTCCTGGTGTGTCCCATCGGGAATTCTGGGGGACGTGGTGGCACCCCTTGTGCTCTGCTTTCTGCTTCAGGTTTGCTGTCCTCTGCCTCGTGCAGGCTCCTCTGCTGCAGCAGGAGAGTGTGGCATCACCAGGGGAGCATCCCTGTCCTCTCCCTGCCCGCAGCCCAAGCCCGGCCTTATCTCCAGGCAGGAGAGAGATGGATATTTTGATAGAGTGGTAATTGCCTTATCTCCAGGCAATTGAGAGACCGATTGCACAGTGGGCTCAGGGTGATGCCCTGAGGCTCCCTTTTCCCTTGTGCTGCATTTCCCCAGCCCTAGAGTGGAGCTTCCCTGTGTTGTCCGCATCTTGTGTGGCTGCTAACACCAGGAGAAGCCTGAGGAGAGGCTTCCAGCCTTCTCCGTCTTCTCTGGTGTTTCTGAGGTGTGGGTACTGTGTGCCTCTGGCTTGGGAACAGACCTGCTGAGTGGGGTGTAGGAAGCCAGGCCTCGGGGTCTGGGGCAGTGTTTGGGGTGGAACAGAGCAGAGGACAGCCACGGTGGGTTTGGGTGCTGGGACCAGTGCCTGCTTCCACAGTGGGTACGAGGGAAAGGGATTTGTCATCTGCGTGGGATCCCAGTCTCCACTGCAGGGCAGTGACTCACTGCATCATCTTCTGAATCTGCTTTGCTTTTAAATATTCTTCTCTGTGCTTTAACGAGAAGCCAGACTAATTAGTACTTTGCTGGAAATGCCAAGCTTCAGGCCTAGAGAGGGAAGCTCTTGGAGCTCCTGTGCCTCCACGGGCTGACTCAGGGCGTGCACCTCTGTAACTCCGCTATGCCCAGGGGCAAACGCTGTAGATGTTGCACAGCTCTCTGCTGCCTGGTATCTCAGTCTTCCCTGTGCAAAATCAGGGGGCTCAGGGCTTGGTCTCCTGCAAGCTTTGCCCACCAGGCCCAGCCTGTGAGTGCTGGGCAGCGGTGACAGCTCTGGTGCTATCACAGCCTGCCTTAAAGGCCCTTTAAAGGTTTTGTCACTCGCACAAACAATGACTGAACCTCGCCGCCAGACTTGTGCTGAGCCCTGTCTGCAGAGCAATTTGCAGTGGTTGCTACTTAGACCTGTGTCTGACAGTCTCCCAGACAAATCTGGAGTGACTCTGCTGATCCCTGTCTCTGTGAGAGCAAGTGCCCAAGGAGAAAAGCTTGTGTCTGTGTTGTCAATTGCCACGATGCTCTGGGCTCTCTGTGGTGTGACAGGAGCCCCACTTGCTGCAAAGAGGGAGATCTCCTGAAAGCTTGGATGGATTTTAGTGCTGAGTAGCTTGGAAAACCTCCAGCGAGCTGGAGAGCCGTGCTGGGGTTTGTTTCCTATGGTTCCTGTAACAAAGGAAGCAGATGCTGGGGTTGCAGATGTGGCTCTGCCAAGGGTGAACAAGAAACTGGGGCTTAAAATGCTCTCTGAGGTGGAGATGGTGTGATTAGGGAATGTGCTGCCATGCCCTCTTCCTAGGGCACCAGGCAGGGAGGGCTGCAAGAGAGAGGACTGCAGAGTCCCCATCTGGTTTGGGTTGGAACGAAGTTCATCCAGTGCCACCCCCTGGCATGGGCAGGGACACCTTCCACTATCCCGGGTTGTTCCAAGCCCCGGTGTCCAACCTGGCCTTGAACACTTCCAGGGATCCAGGCACAGCCACAGCTCCTCTGGTAGTCTGTGACAGGGCCTCAGCACGCTCACAGAGAAGAATTTCTTCCCAGTATCCCACCTACCCCACTCTCTTTCAGAACCCTGGAAAACCCTGGAAAACCCTGTTGTGTAGGAAGCCACACTCTGGAGCCTGGCAAAGCTTGAGATATCCAACAGCTCCTAGCAAACAGTGATCAGTGGGGTACCTCCCCATCCAGCTGGCCTGGCTGGAGCAGGGGCTTGGCTTAGGAGGTCTCACCAGGCCCTTTCCCACCTCTGGTGCTGGTCTCAGCAGATGCCTCCCCAGTGCTCCGCTGCAGGGGAGGTGGCAGCAGGTCTGCCCGGGTAATCTCACTGCAATCAGCACTAAATTAGCTTTTGTATTCATCTCCGTGTTTGTTGTTACCGTGGGCCAGAGCTGCAGGGGTCTGGGCCTGAAGTAACTGAGGCAGTGAAAGGAGTCAAGCTCAAATCTGTCCCTGGGCAAGATCCTGCAGGATTGTGTGGGATGGAGGGTTGCAGCAGCAGGTTGGGGAGGCTGGCGTGGACTTGAGGATGCCAGCGCTCCCAGGGCATTTCTGCGTTCCTGGAAAAAGCTGAGTGACTTTTCCTAACAGTTTATAATCCGTGGGTTTGGCATTTGTCTGTTTCACTTGGATGGCACGAGCCTGCTCTGCTTGGCACCGTGCCTCTGTTAAACAGCTGAGGCAAAGGTTGGTGCTAATTTGACAGGGTTTGGGATCAGATCCAAGAGGGAAACGGTTGTGCGTGGCTTGGTGTTGCTGGAAGAGCTGGGAACTCCTGGTTTTTGGATGCCAGGCACCTCTGGAGCCTGTTCAGAGAGAAATGTTTGCAGTGGGTGAAGCTTGTCAACTCCCCCCGGTGTAACCCGGTCTGTGAGAGCAGCTCTGGCTCTGGGGTTGTTACCAATAACCTTTTCTTTTCGGTGCCAAATCCGTGCCAGAGGCAAGGGATGTGTTTTAGCCTCCGTGGCTGCCTTGCCATGCTTTTCTTTGGGAATGTGACGGGCAGAAAAGTGAGGAGGTTAGATGACTTTGCTCCTTTTTCCTTCTTTATCCTGCTTGCAGTTTCTGCTCCATTGCAGGGCTCGGGAACCTCCTTGCAGAGGCAAGAATGCCAACCCAAAGGGGGATGCTCTTGGGGATGTATTAATTAAGCTTTGATTCATTGATGCTGGAAACTCTGCTGATCCTGTCTGGCATCTTCCCTGGCTGAGTGAAAGCCCTGCAGTGTTTGGGGATCACACCAGCAGCAGGAAACCTCCTGCAGTGCTCCGGCTGGTGTTGGGGTTCAGGACAGCTGGATTTCCCCCTCCTGTCTCAAAAACTACACACAGCCCCTATCCCAGCACTTTGAAAATGTAAGTGCTCACCACACTGCTCCAGCAAATGCTCGGGACTCAGCTGGTAACTGCAGATGGCTTCTGCCATGGTCTTTTTCATAGAATTGTGGAATCAATTAAGCTTGGGAAAGACCTCTACGATCATCAAGTCCAATCATTAACCCAGCGCTGCCAAGCCCACCACTAACCCCTGTCCCTAAGCACCACACCCATGTGTTAATTCCCATTAATTGTCAGGGATGCTCTGCAGGAGCCTGGAAAAGCTGGGCACAGGCAGCAAAAGTGCATCGTCCTTTTATCCAGTTATTGCTGTGGGTACGTTATAGCTTGGATCCACACTGGATCTGTTTCCTTTAATCCCATTAATTTGTGATCTCAGCTGCTTTGTGTGCAAGTGAGTCTCAACTGCTCCGTTAAAGGAATGTGTTAAATGGGATGAATTAGCCAGCTTTCAATACAGCTTGTCACCTGCTTTGTCCTGCCTGGCAGCTCATGGGGGTCTCTTCCTCCTGCCAGCTGCATTTCCAGTCCATCTTAGCATCGGCTGTGCACGGTGAGGACTGGGCTGGATGTGAGCACCAGCTGCTCCACACCAGCAGTACTTTGGTGGCAGATGCCATCTCTTTGAGTTTCCTCCCCTCTCTCCATGCTCCAGACCTTCTCCCCAAGCCAGGTCATCATGGCATGTCCCACGGGGGACAGGTTCTGGAGGATTTTTGAGCTCAACTGTGCAGAAATGGACTGCTCCGTGTTTGAGAGAAGGGGAAGTGAGCACCTTCGGTGGGAGATTAAAAGCCCCGTGCTAAGATCAGTGGGAGAGTTGAAGAAATTTTTCTGGAAAGCACAAAATGGGTATTTCCTGCTGGATTCTGTAAGCCACAGCAGCTCTCCCCAGCTCTCCCTGCAGATGCTGCTGGTGGACACTGGGAGAGAGCTGGAGACCAGATGCTCTCAGGATGTGCATCCTCTCAAAAACCTCTCTGCCCTTTTGGAGCTTTATTTTGGAAGAACTTGGGTTTTTTTAAATCCCCTGCCAGCCCGCCTCGTTACAATGCTTTAGAGAGGAGTCAGCCCTTCAAAAGAAATCAAATTTTAAACGAGAATCGATGTTTCATTTTGAAACTATTACACTCCATGGAGTGCAAATTGAAGCCATGTGGTCCAGATGGGATATTTTTCCTTGGGCATCACACGGCAATCATGTGAGGAGGCTTTCTGCTTGGTGTCTCCCTGTTGCATCTCATCTTCCCCAACCTTTCCCAGAGGTCTCACATCCCCTGACCTGACTGATCTACCTCTCAGGGCACAGGATGGATGAAAGCAGAAGCTGTGACTGATGGAGAAGGAGTGCTGAAGGTCTGGGGGAGGAAGGAGTCTCCCAGCACTGTCAGTGATGGAGACGGAGGCTGACTCTGCTCCGGAGCACCTTCTCCACTGCTGTTTGTGTCACCTGGTGCAGACCTGCAGCTGGTTACCCCCACCCTACCTGGGTCCGTGCCCTGGCTGCTGACAGCCCCCGTGGGCAGGTGCTTGTTGGCACTCAGGCTCCCGCTGTAAATACATCCCAGGGGGGCTTTGACTCCAGATTTGTTTTGAATCCAAACGTACCAATCCATCAGGGAAAACTCTTTGGCATGTTGATGGTTTGCTGCACAGCAAAATGTCCCAGATCAGCAGTTCCACGTGAAATTTCTTCAGATGCCGAATTGCTTTGGCTTTGAACTTGGTGTTACCAGGGAAGAAACCAAACAAACCTTTAAAACCTTCCAGTGATGAAGTGAGAGCTTCTACCGTGGAGAAAATTACATTTACGGTCAGACTTGGGATGGTTTGAGGTTCCTCCTCATTTCCTACCCCTCCCCAACACTCAGAGGATCTTTTCCCTTTGGATCCGGCACTGTCTGGGACCCGGGGCTGGGATGGGGCAGGCAGTGCTCACTGCTGGGATGGAATCACACAGGACATGTGAGCTCTGTCGGACCCCAGGGAGCTGCAGGAGCTTGTGGTGGTGGCAGAGGTGGGGTGGTTCCCACATGGGAGCTCCTTTGAGCTTTTCTGTGGGGTTTTTTTGGGGGTTTTTTTTTTTGTTGTTGTTGTTGAGCTGGCACAAAAACACGCCTTGGAAATCATCCTTTTGCTGGCAGCTAAGCTGGGATTGAGTTTTTTCAATGGTAATCAGGAGATAAAGGACCATGCTGGGGATGGCCCTGGGAGCCTCTGTCCTCATTCCTGTGCCCTGACCAGTTCTCTGTGAGTCCTGTGACACTCAAGGTCCCACGGCCAGGGCAGCAGGAGGTTTCATGCTGGCTGCACCCAGGGGTGTTGCCTTGAAGGCATCCAGTGCTGAAGCATGAGGCAGCACCTGAATCAGCCTGGGGAGGTCATGGCAGTGAGTCCCAGGATCCGAGAGCTCTCAGGTGTCACTGGGACTGCCATGGCCACCAACTCTTGATCTGCTTCCACGCAGCCACAGGTGGGAGGGAGAAAACAAATACAGGTGCTTTGGGAAGGTTTGCCTCTGTCTTTCCTAAACCCTGCAGGGCAGCAGAGCAGACTGAGCACCCCAGTGGGGTGGCTTGAAGCCACCCCCAGCTCTTCCAGGCTCTAACCCGAAGCCCCCTGGCTGTGCTGGGTGGTGTTCCCCAGCCTGGGTGGCCCAGAAGCACTCGGGTCCCCTCCGTCCTGTGCATCTCCACCTCACACCCTGGCAGAAGCGAGGTTTCCCAGAGATGGGATCAAGCAGGGGAAATAATCTCTTGGAGGAAGCCTCGGGCCAGCTGGGCACGGCTCTGTAAATGGGCTCTCTGCCAGTTCCCACCGATGGTCTCACCTTCCTCCACTCTGGGTGCACGGGCCTCCAACAGCTGCATGAGCAGCCCTGGGGTGGGCAGGAGGAGGGGGAGGCTCCTGCCTTGCCCCTTCCACACTGATTTCTTGCCTTCTCGCTTGCAGCTACAGCTCCAAAGGTTGGCACCTGCGTGGATCAGCCCAGAGCCCCAGGAGGGGACAGATGGACGGAGCCGCAGGGTGACAGGGAGCTGTTTCCTGAGGGGGAGCTGCTGCTGCAGGTATGGTGCTGTGGCTGGGTCACTTGGGGTCTCCCCGAGCAGCTCTGGAGCTCTGGTCCCATCCGTGGAGCGAGAGGAGACCCTGGCTTGCCCAGAGCTGCTTTGCTGTGACTCCTGCAGGCACTGAATTCCTACAGACCAGTGACACTGCCTGGCTGGGATGGGTCCAGATCCCCATTCCCACCATTCCCTCTCATCCCCACTGCAGGGTGCTGCCCCTTTGACTCTTACAGCTCATGGACACAAGCTCCATCCCAGCCAAGAGGTTTGGGGATACCATATGGTGGCATAGGCACTGATCCCTGAGTAGTTTCCAAGGTGCTGGGTCGGTTCCTTGTCTTTAGCAAAGGCCAAGAGGAGAATGTTGAGAGCTGTGGGACAAAACATCCTGCAGGAGCTCCTTGCCCTGCCTGGGGCATTGCATGAGCTCCATAGGGATGAGTTCACAGCCTGTCTGGAGTGGGAAAAGCCCAGCTTCAGTTCGCAGGTTGTGGGGGAGAAAAGAAGGGCAGATGGATATTGGAAAACACTGGTGGACAAAAGCAGTGGGAAGTGGGAGCTTTGCTGTGTAGAAAGGGCAGCGTGTGTCTCATGAGACAGCTGTCAGTGAAGCTCAGAGCACAAGGACCAGGTGAATCAGCCTCCCACAGGTTTGGGCTGCCATTTATAAATGTGAGCTGGAAGGGCCCGGCCTAGAAAGGTCACATGGAAAGGCTGATTGCTGAACAAGCATCTGGGCATGTCAGCTTTGGAATGTGCTGCTCCTGCTCCCTGGGGCTGCAGGGCGAGTCTGTGCAAGACCTTCACTCGTTCCGTGTTCCTGGCATCTCCTGTGCCTGGGCTTTCACAGAATCCCAGAATGGTTTGGGCTGGAAGAGACCTGAAAGCTCATCCTGTGATGAGTTGCCATGGGCAGGGACACTTTCCACTGTCCCAGGCTGCTCCAAGGCCCGTCCATCCTGGCCTGGGACACTGCCAGGGATCCAGGGGCAGCCACAGCTTCTCTGGGCACCCTGTGCCAGGGCCTCCCCACACTCACAGGGGACAATTCCTTCCCAGTATGCCATCCATCCCTGCCCTCTGGCCCTGGGAAGCCCCCCTGTCCTATCCCTCCATGCCCTCTCCAGCTCCCTTGTGGGCTTTCTGGGCCTTCAGTCCTCTTCTCCCACCTCTCCAGACACCAGCAGACGGAGGCTTGGCTCTCCTTAAGCCTGACTTTGGTCGCTTCAGCCGTGTTCCTGCGGAGCTGTGTGGGCAGCAGGCAGTGTGAGCAGACCCCCAGCAGCAGCCCCCGTGTGGGATTTTGGCGAGGCGGTGCCTCCTGGGAGCTCCGCGTGACTTTTGGCAGAGACTCGTGCACCACACGAGGTCCCGCACGAGGGCCTCACCCACAGCTGGGTGTGATGGGCACAGGGGAGCAGCTGGACGGCCAGGAGGGAGCCCGTGGCTGCCCAGTCCTGGCATGGAGCTGCTCCCGAGCACTCCCCGGGGCTTGGACTTGCACCACATGATGGCAATTTGCTGAGCCACCAGAGCACTGGCGGGCCCGGGTGACTGAAGGCATCTGGAGAGCTTATGAGGTGTTACAGTGACAGAAATCCTCCAGCTGAGCTGTCTGGTGGGTTTCTTTTCCTCCCCACAAAGATAATTTTAATCAGATACTGTGATTTGCAGAAAACTCTGACTCGGGGTCCCTCAGGGGCTGCAGCACATGAAGGGAAGGGCCTGGTCCCTTGGCAAGCTGGATCTGTACACTAGGTTTCCATTTAGGGTGTTCTTTTCCTAATTTCTCTCCTTCTATTCACTAATAAATACAACATATTACACTCAAGAGCAGGGGTCAAGAGTTCCTGTCTAGTGCAGTGCTTTACTTTTGGGGGAAATCAGCCCGAAATGGTCACCAGAATCATAGAATATCCTGAGCTGGAAGGGTCACACAAGGATCATCGTGTCCAAAGCAGAGCCCCAGAGGAGTGTAGGTATCTCAGCTGGAGAGGAGGAAACCAACCCCAGGTCCTTCATGAAACCTCTCCTTTTCTAGTCCCTCCTGGTGCAGGAGCTGCCCTGCAGTGCGAGGGGCTTCCAGGAGGGGTTTGGAGAAAGTGTTTGGTCCAGCTTGGATCACTGGGAATGTGCTGGGAACAAAAACCTCCACAGAACTGAGTCTTGCATGGTTATCAGGTGCTGCCCTTCTTTGTGGGGCTCCTTGTTGAGGAGGAAGGTCCCTTCCTGCCCCTGAATGCTGAAGAAACAGCTGGGGGATTTCATCTTCCAGCAGCTGGATCAAAGCTGGGGGGAGTAACTCTGGGCTGAACTTCTGCTTTCAGGCACTCAATGGATTTGTCATTGCTGTGACCGGAGATGGCTACATCTTCTACATCTCCCCTACTGTGCAGGACTACCTGGGCTTCCACCAGGTGAGCACCGTGTTTTCCTGGCTGGAAACAGATGGATGCACTCCTGGTCTGGGGAGGAGGTGCAGATGGGGAACAAAGCTTCCCAAAGGGCAGCAGCTCCTGTGGCAGGGGAAGGAGCTGGAGTTTCAGCATTTCCCATTAAGGACTGAGAGCCTGAGGCAGTGTGAAACATCCGAGGAAGGGCTGGAGAACACCAGGAGAACTTTGGCCTAGACAGTGTGGGGAAGAGGCTGGAAAGCTCTGCTTGGCTGTGGTGAGGCAATGCTGGGGAAGCAGGCAGTCCTGAGCAGCCAGGGTTACCTGGACATCGCTGTTTCTACTGCTTCTAGAAAGCTCTGAGCCATTCCCAAGATTTCCCCTGGCAGATCCCTTTTCCTCCGTGCTGATCCATCCCCAAAAGGACAGCCACGCCTGGCCCTCGCTCTCCGCACAGCACACGAGTCCTGCGGCGTCTGCCTCTTCTTTACACTCAATCCCTGCACTTTTAGTGCCCAGGAGGGGAGACCTCCTGCCGTGTCCTCTCCTCCAGACACCTCTGCCAGGCCGTCCAGGAGCGGACACTGTTCCCTTGTGTCATTCCAGTCGGATCTCATCTACCAGAGTGTGTACGAGCTGATCCATGCGGACGACAGGGCTGCCTTCCGCCGCCAGCTGCTCAGGAGCCCGCTGCCCGCTGCTGACAGTGAGTGCCACGGGGTGATCAGCTCCGAGCCCTGAGCTCAGGGTGTGCAGCACAGCTTGGGAAGCTTCCCTTTCTCTTTGGTTTTCCAGCCTTTCCCGCTGAGCAGCCGCTGCTGGCGGGACGCAGCGCCGCGTCCAGCCCCCAGCACCTCCACGCTGAGGAGAAATCCTTCGTGGAGAGGAGCTTCACCTGCCGCTTCCGCTGCCTGCTGGATAACTCCTCGGGATTCCTGGTAATGCTGGGACACCCCTTTGCTCCCCCAGGGCCACCTGTGTCCCATAGGGATGGGAGCACAGCCAGTTCACACCACCCTGTTTGCTTCACGCCCACGTTTTCTAATCCTCTGTAAGGCCTTGAATTTCCGTGGGCGCCTGAAGTTCCTTCTTGGGCAGCACAAGTCAGCAGCAGACAAGTCCCCAGTTGCTCTCTTTGCCATCGCAACACTCCTCCAGCCTCTGTCCATCCTGGAGCTCCGGACCAAGACGCTGATCTTCCAGACAAAGCACAAACTGGACTTCACTCCCATGGCCTGTGATTCCCGGTAGGGCATCTCTCTTTCGCCGTGGCAAAATCCCTGGTGCTGGACAGAAAACTAGGCCTGGTGGGGACAAGGAACACCTGACCCAGCTCCCATGGCCTGATGCTTTTGTCCCTTTGCTGCAGGGCCCCCGTAACACAGGCAGCAGGCTGATGGGGCACCAGCACTTCTTGTCCGCTGTGGTTCAGGGGGTTTTGTGGAACAGGGGATGCAGCTCAGCCCGGGGTGGAGAGCTGCACCACCCAGAGTGGGAGTCTGGCCAGTGGGGCAACTGAGAGGGATGCACCCCCGGTGTCACTGCGTTCCTGTGCTGTTTCCAGGGGGAAGGTTGTCCTGGGATACACGGAGATGGAGCTGTGCAGGAGGGGGTCCGGGTACCAGTTTGTGCACGCGGCCGACATGATGCACTGCGCAGAGCACCACGTGAGAAGTGAGTGCTGGGGGGTGTTTGTGGGGCCCCTCAAGGCTCTGGCCTGGCTGTACTATTGCTCCTCGGTGCTGTGTGTCCCGGGGCTGGAGTATCTGTGGTAAAGGCTCTTCCTCCTGGATGAGCTCGGGGAGCTGGCAGAGTGACAGCATCCTGCATCTCCCGCCCCCATAGCACGGGCACGAGGTGATGCTCGACCGCGTGGTGCCTTGCACGTGTCATTTGTCTGCCTCCGTGGAGGGGCCCTGTCTGTGCCAGCTCTCTTGTGTCCCTGCCGCAGTGATGAGGACGGGGGAGAGCGGGCTGACGGTGTTCCGGCTGCTGACCAAGAGGGGCGGCTGGGTGTGGGTGCAGGCCAACGCACGGCTGGTGTACAAAGGGGACAGGCCCGACTGCATCATCGCCCGCCAGCGAGCCCTGTCGTGAGTATGGCTGGCCCTCTTCACCTGCTCTGGGCGTGGGGGGCTGCCCGAGGCACGCAGAGGCCGTGAGGGTGGTGGAAAGGGGAGGTGGGGTTGGCACTTTGCAGCATTTGTCCCCCCGTAGTGTGAGTGAAACGGCTCTGAGGAGGTGGTTGTGGACATGCTTCTGCCTGCGAGCAGCAGCCCTTCCCTGAGCCATGCAGGCCTCCGCTTGGGCTCCCCATAGCCCTCTTGTAGCCAGCCCCCTTTTCCTCTAGAAAAGGCAGGGCAGGGCTGCGAGTTCCCCCTCGTGCTGTCAAAGGCTGATTTCGCCTGGCCCAGAGGAGTTGCTCATGCTGTTTCCATCCCTTTTTCCCTCCTCACCGAAGGAATGAAGAAGGGGAGGAACATCTCCGGAAGAGAAACCTGCAGCTGCCTTTCAGCTTTGCCACGGGGGAAGCAGTTTTGTATGGGAATGACCTTCCTGGGTTCTTGGACTCATTCCAAGCCAAGGAGGAGTTGCAGACACGAGCAAACCCCACCTCGCAGCAGCGCTTGGTAGACCCCAACTCTCTGCTGGGGGCCATGATGAAGCAGGATGCGTCCATATACAGTTCCCACGCTGATAACGTGCCTCAGTTCTCCTTGCCGGGTTTCATCCCTGAGCCCGAGGGGCCGAGACAGAACGCGGGCGTCAGCAGTGCCAAGGAGGACAGCGACTCCCTCCTGGTGGTGATCGAAGCCCTCTTTGAGAAGAGCGAGGTGCATGGAAACGTCTGCCAGAGCCTCGGCGTGGACAACGCCGAGCTGCAGCAGTGGGAGGAGGCTCTGCTCAGCTTGGGGGCAGAGGAGGAGCCAGCCCAGGGGCTTGGCGAGAGGCCGGGCACCAAGGTGACATCCTGCGTGGAGCAGATGCTGTTCCAGGAGGGTGCTGGGAAGAACCTGGACTTCCCACACTGCCGTGAGGAAGACGGTGCTGTGGCTCACTTCCAGCGCTGCTGGGCAGCTGATCCAGCGTTCCCAGCACAGCCCCGGGCACCGGGCACACGGGGAGGCCGCGGGGCTGTGGGCTCTGTAGTCTCCGTCACCCCCGAGGGCAGCTCTGCCCAGCCAGAGCAGCAGGTCCCGTTTAACCCCGCGGGGCCGGTGGCAGGGACTGTGCTGGGAGTCCCCGTCTCCAGCAGGAAATCCCCTGCAGCACTTCAGCTGGCAAACCAAGTGTTCCAGGCAGAAGTTACCCCCTCTGCTCCTGTGGGTAACACCGTTCCGACCGCTCAGAGCCAGCCCGGGTGCCAGCTGCTGGGCTCAAGCTGCCCACCCCCGGTGCACTCTAACACGTTGGTGACTCTGTGGCACAGTGTCCCCCTTCAGGCAAACCCAGCCAGCTGCCCACCGGAGGCTTGGATGGCCGTAGCTCCGAAACAGCTGGAAGCTGCAGGAACGCACGTGGAGTCCCAAACTCTGCCAGCTGGCAGCCCCGAGAGCCCCCCGGGGGCCGGGCTGTGGTTGCCACCCCTGTCCCGGTCTGCTCCTTGCCGTGCCCAGGGCTTGCCCACGTCCCTGTTCTGCGAGGACGGGACCCTCCGCGATGCGGAGGCTGCTCCCCCTGCTCGAGCATCGGCACCCTCGGCAGCCAGCCAGCTGCCAGGGCTCGGCGACTTCCCCAGGCAGCCCCCGGCAGCCCACGGGGAGCCCGGCTTTTCCTGGGAAGGGGAGCAGGCGGTGCTGCGAGAGGACAAGTGGTTCTCGGAGCTGTGGCTCCCGCAGGCCGGGGCAGCCCCTCAGAGGAGCCACGGGGCAGGGCCAGTGCAGCACAGCGGGCTCCTGCCGGGCTCCAGCACGGGCCCCGGCGCCCAGCACATGGACTGCGTGGTGCTGCCCGAGTGCCAGTATGCAAACAGCCTTTTTAGGCACGAGAGCAGCTTCCTGAGGGATGCTTCTAAAGCACCCCTTCCCCAGCAGCCGGGCGCTTTGCCTTGCCCCGCTGAGAACCATCCCGGGGCGCCCCGGCCCTCACCGGGCTCAGCTCCAAGGTGCTCAGCAGCTCTCCCTGTGAAGGTGGGTGCAGGAGCACCCCCGTGCTCCGGGCAGGGCCCTGGCTGCCCCTCAGTTCCCTGCTCGGCTGGGCAGCCCCTCTGCGCCTGTGAGATCCAGCTCAAGGTGAGGTGCGAGGGCTGCAGGACCTGAGGGGTGCCCCGTGGAGGGAGCAAGGGGTCTGCCAGGGGTGCAGCCACACCATCCTTTGTGGGCAGCCTGGTGTGGAGCTCGCTGTGAACCAGGAGCCCTGTCTTGGAAAGCCACCGGCAGCTGTGAGCTCTTCTCATACCTGCCAGTGGCACCCCGTGCTCCCTGGTCTCTCAGGATTTTGTCTTCCAGTGCTGTCAGGCAGTCTAAGATGAAGCAATTTGGACTTTTTGTTCCCTGAGAAGCCTTTCAGGGAGATGCAGCTGTGCCACTGGGGAGGCTTGCGGGCTCTTGGGGTCCAGGGAAGGGCACTGCTTGCTGGCACACCCGTGTGCTTGGGGCAGCCTCTTGCAGATGGAGCTGCTGCCTCGCGGGCACGGAAGTGTTTCTCAACAAAACAGGGTGGTCTTCTCATCTCCTGTGTGTGGACCACCCTCGTCATGTTGCTGTTGGGTCCCCTGCATCATCTCTGCCTGCCCAAGCCTCTCTCCCTCCTGTGCTCTCCACCTCCTCCAGAGACCACCCAAATCCTTTGGGAAAGGTGTTACCAGGCACTTTGAGAAGCTCAGCAGTGTTGGAGGGCCTCGGTGGGAGGTGGAATTGGTGGGAGCGGAGGTACCTCAGGGTTTTGGGCTCTCCAGCAGCCTTCCTGGGGAATTCGGGAGAGGTGGGTACCGTGTGACCTTTCTGGGATGCAGGGTGGGCAAAGCCCAGCCAACCTCCCCTGCGTTTGTCCCTGGCTTGTCCTTGCCTCCCTGTCCTGTGCTCCGCAGTGCCATGGGACAGAGGAGCAATGGGGGCTCCCCCTGTGCTTTTGCCAAAGCAGCGAGAAGGAAAGGCAGGCAGGGATGCAGTGACCACTGGCTGCCTCTCCACATCAGACCCACTTGGTGCCCCTCAAACCATTGTCCTGCAGCCCAGCACAACCACTTTATTGAATTCCCTTTCTTTTCTATATTTGTAACCTAAGATGTGAATGAATTGTTTTTTCCCCACCGTGGAGCAAAGTCTTGCAGATCCATCAGGGAAACCCACAAAAAAAGCAATGATTGAAGAGTTTGAGACCACGCTGGCTTGCAGGGTTGGGTCAGAGAGATCAGAGTGCTTGGGGACATTCACACCGTCCCCTCATGCACCCGTCACCCTGAGCATCACATCTGCCTCGCACACCGGTGTTAAGCATTTACCGAGCAAATTAGAACAGATAATTAGTGCAGGGCCAGCAGCAAGCCCACATGTCCTGGAGTGGCCTCATCTCCCTGGGTCTCTTCCTTCGTGCCCAGCTTTGCCTCGGCTGATGGGGCCTGGGAAAGGTCAAGCTCCTGTCTGCAGGCTGGGAGCAGAGCGATGCTGAAACATGCTGGACCCCTCTAGAGTGGCCTGGAGGAGCACCTAGGACAGGGCAAGGAGTTGGCTGGCCATGATCCGGATCCAAAAAGCAGCGGGATGGACTCTGCTCCCCAGCCTCTGTTGTCCTGGCACCTGTGAGACAGGGCTGGGGCGTGCCAGGGGCTCCCAGTGCTGGAGGAGATGGGCCTTGGGGTGGGGGCTCTGCTGCTCGGGGCTGTGACAGACCCCCCTCTGCTCTGTCACTGGTGTCTGAGCTCTCTGTACCTCGTGGCTGCACAGATAAAGCCTGTTCTGGTGGCAGCGTCTCATTTTCCGCTCCGTGGTTTCTTTGTGCTGCTGGTGGCAGCCGGAAGGTGCTGAGGAGAAAAGCGCTGTCCGGAGCCTCACCCGTGTGTTTGGCTGTGTATTAAAAGGCAATTTGCTTTGTATGGTGCTGATGTTTGTTCTGACCTGAAACCGTGTCTCTCCATTTCCTCCTTGACTGAGCGAGCACTGGGAAGAGCCTGGCCCTGGTGCCGGGTGTGTGACACTCCTGTTGTCACTGTCCCAGCCGCCGTGGGCACGCACGGCAGCAGAGGCAGGACAGTGTCCCCCCCTCTGCACCCCCAGACTGCCCTGGGGGGTTGTGGGACTCACAGCCAGGGTTACACCGACATTAACACACATGGTAGTTAAGATCCGACTATTAAAAATTATCAGAGAGATGCCTCTGCCCGAAATAAGGGGTAAATGACACCATACACCAGTGTCAATAGTATGGATTTTTATTTAACAGTAAACATGAGGGGGAGAGAGGCAAAAGACAGGAGGGTGGAGAGAAAGTGACAGAGAAACAGACTAAGTAGAAAAAAATACCAATACTTTGTAGATTTCAGTGCTGTTCAGTCCGTCCTCTTCGAGTCCTGCCGGTGTGTTGCCGAGGTGGCGATTGCAGACTACATCCACCGAGTGGAGAAGGAAAGAGTCCAACAAACCCCACGTCCATGGGGTTTATATTACGCTGAGGCTACGTGGGAACATCCCCTGTACCTCTCCTGGGGCAAGAAGCTTCACACTGGATAATTTTGTGGATCAAGGGACACTTGGGGACCCTTGATGCCTCTGAGGTGCTGCAGCTGTCTCCAAGTGAGCGTGGTTGAATTAATTACCATCAGTCGAGAAGGGTACCTTCGTCTTAGGTGCGACTGTCCCCGTACTTCGGAGCGGCGTTTTCACAGCCGAGCCATTATATGAGGGAGGACACTGGCGTGATAAAGACTTAGCCCGCATCGCAGGATTCGCCTCTTTTCAGCCTCTTCCCTCATCTGCAGACCCGGGTTGTAGCGTCTGCACCTGGGAGCCGCTCTGTGCAGCACTAGCAAAGCCCCAGGTGGATTGTTTGAGGC
>VYXC01007883.1:139221-171232 GCA_013397175.1 Platysteira castanea
CGGCTGTGCCCGGCGGGGCTCGGGCTGAGGGGGTGCTCCCTTCCCCGGTAACTCGGGTGTGCCCGGCAGGACGCGGCGGGGCCCGGGCTGAGGGGGTGCCCCTTCCCCGGTAACTCGGCTGTGCCCGGCAGGGCCCGGGCTGAGGGGGTGCCCCTTCCCCGGGAACTCGGGTGTGCCCGGCAGGACGCGGCCGGGCCCGGTCGAAGGCGGCGGCTCCAACCCGTCCAAGCGGCACCGGGAGCGGCTGAACCGGGAGCTGGAGCGGCTGGCGGGGCTGCTGCCCTTCCCTCCCGACGTGGTGGCCGGGCTGGACAAGCTCTCGGTGCTCCGCCTCAGCGCCGGCTTCCTGCGCGCCAGGAGCTTCTTCGGCGGTAAGGGACGGGCGGCTTTCCCCCGCTTCCCCCTCGAATTGCGTGCTGTCCTCTCCTCCCCGACCGCTGCGATCGTCTCACCTCCTCCCGGGGTGTTACCGCACCCCTCGGCAATTCCTTTCCCCCCTCTCTCCAAAATGCTTTGTGTGTTTGTTTTCCTCCACAGAGTGTTTTTCACTTAGGATTTTTAGCGGGTTTTTTTTTTCCCCTAGAGTTTTATGGGGTTTCCCCCACCAAAAACTTGTATTCTTTCTCTCCCACAATCGTGCCCTTTTTTTCCCTACAATTTTTGGGGCTTCCTCTCCAAATTTCAGGAATTTTGTATCTTTCCCTCCTCGAATTTTGCGGGATTTCCCCTCCTCCCCCCACCGCATTTTGTGTTTCCCTCCTCGAATTTTGACGGGTTTTCCCCCACTTGAATCTTGTGGGTTTTCCACCTTCGGATGTTTGTGTCTCTATCAGCGTCGATTTTTTGTTTGTTTGGGGTTTTTTTCCCCTTGAACTTGATTCCCTCCTTCTGCCTCGAATTTTATGGGATTTCCCTCTCCCCCTCGAATTTTGCTGTTGTGGAGGGGTTTTTTTTCCCCTCGAATTTCGGGTTTGGCTTCTTCCCCCTCCCCACCCCTTGAATTCTGGGGCTCTCTCCCACCCGAATTTTTTTTTCCACCTCCAATTTTGGTGGGTTTTTACCCCCTCGAATTTTGTGGTTTTCCTGTCTTTACCCCCGTGGAATTTTGCCGTGTCCCCCTGGAATTTTGTTTCCCCCTCCCCGCGAATGTTTTGTCCTTTACCCGCCCTAGAATTTAATCCCTTACCCCCCCCAGAGTTCTGGTTGCTTTCCCCTAGAATTGCTTCTTCCCCTCTTTCTACCCCACATTTCCTCGCTGTGCCGTCTCCAGCTGCCAGGCTCGGAGGGATCTGGGGAGATGAAGTTGATTTTGTTTGTGGGCTCCGCTGAAGTAGAAAATTCCGGTTTATGCGGGAGGGTTGAGGCAGAGCCTTGTGCTGCCCGGCTGGGAAGTTTCCCCATGGAAGTGACTTTTTTCCCCTCTGCTGTGATAGACTCGGTGTGCTGGCAGTGAGCAGTAATTCCCTGTGATGTGCTTACAGCTTATTTGGGAGCCTTTCATTTTTGGGAACCGTTCCGCCGCGCTGTAATTGCGTATTCAATGCTTCCTCAGGCGGGCATTGAGGCTTCCCTGGATTTTCCTGGTGGAGTAGCAGTGGCTCGAAACTGCTGCGTTTTCAGGTCACAGCAACACCACGATTTCTCACTGAATATATTCAATGCTTCCTCTTTTTTGTTTGTTTGTTTTCCTTTTTCCTCTCTGTTTTAACCCCGCTTAAAGGATGTGGCAGGGAAGGAGGAAAGCCTCATCCTCTCAGATGCAAATAGCAATTGCAGACCCAGCTGAGTGGCTCCTGGTGCTTTAAAACAGAATAACAATTAAAAAATAATCCTTAAATGGAGCTCTGGGCCAGCTCATCAACAAAACAATTCATTTTAAGGGACTTTATTTATTTATTTAATTTATTTATCTGTCTTATCTATCCCTGCTTGAGCACTCCCTGAAAGAAGATCGAGGGAAAGCAAGGGCAGAATCTGGGATGTGCTGCCATGGATTGTGAGGAGAAACAGCTGGAGCAGGTCTCAGGTGTTGCCCATGATCGCTGACAGCAGTTCACCCAGCAGGTTTATGCCAGCCCATCCCCGGCCAGAATAAATAAATAATTATTGGTTTATTAATTATTAATCGTTTTTAATGTTATTTCAGCATCTCGGTTTACGCATAGCTGATGTGTGGGGAAGTTTGTATGGGCTTAAAGGTCTTTGATTGGTAGAAAGATGCGTTTTTCCTTGGGACATGAGGATTTTTATGCTTTATATAGCCTGAAGTGAAGCTCTCCCTGCTGCCCCTCTGCCTGCCTGGGGGCACAGCTAAAGGCCTGCAGTTCGGTGACAGGAATCAGAGGATTTAGGGCTGCTCAGTGTTCTGTTGTTTAATCTTTGGAGTGGTTTAGGGATCAGCAAGCGCTGTCTTTGCTAAGCAGGGTTATTTACCCAAACAAACCCTTCCCCAGGCTGATGAGCTGGGTCTGTGGCTCTGTGGCCACCCTGGTGCCAGGTGGTGGCTTCCTGCAGGTCTTTGGGGGAGCAGAGGGACGAGAGCATCCTGTGTGTGTTTGTCCACAGATTCCACTCCATTTTTTCCCCCCAAATCTCTCCCGTGTAACAGAGCAGGGAGCAGCTCAGTGCCGGGGGCTCGCCGCATGTGTTCAGCAGCTCTGGGGGAGGAGGGATCTCTGCCAAGGTCTCCTCCTGATCCGTGGCAGGGTGGAAGAGGCTCCCTTTGTGATGGGGCAACACCACTATCTTCTGTGAGGTTCCCAGGTGCCTCTCCCTTCCCCCACTGCCCGATTTTACAATCCCGAGTTCACACAAGTGCTTCCTTACCGTGACAGAGCTGAGCTTAGGAGGGGGAGCAGGATCAGGGCAGGGATGGAGACACTGGGAGAGGTGTCCTTCCAGGGAGCTGGACTCACAAGGTCCAGCCCATCCCACATCCCATCCTGCTGGAGAAGTAGCACTGACCAGAACCCAGCACCTGGGCAAGGAGGACCAAAAAGAGCTGAGGTTGACTTCCAAACTGAAGGTCCTGTCCAAACATCAGTGCTGGTTGATTTAAAGGCTTGTACCTCCTCCTTTCCCATCCAGCTCTCTCCCTCTACAACAGTCCTCCCAAACGTCAAATTTCTTTTCCCCCTTGGTGAACAAATGTTTTTAATTCTAATTCACCACCTTGACCTTCCTCCCTGCTCTGCCGGAGGTTCTTCCAGCACCTGGGGGTCGGTAGGGGTGGGACTGCTGCAGGGCACCTCCCTGTCCCCCGGCCCGCGTGCTGCTGGTGGTGGCACACAGCAGGTCACACCAGCTGTGTGCCAGCAGCTTATCCCGCGGTGCCTGGCGGGGCTGCTCCCCTCTAATCCCTGTTCCTCCCCTCACAGCCAGGGCCCAGCAAACTCTGCTGCCTGGGGAGGAGGGGTCCCCATCTCCGCTGCCTCCCTCACCCTCTGGAAAGGGAGAGAGAAGGAAAGATGCTCCAAGGCAGGGTTTGCTGTCTCGCTCTGTGCGAGGATTTCTTACCAAAAAAAAGAAGATGCCTCAAAGGCACCTTGTCATGTGGCTGTCAGGTACCATCTGTGCAGCTTAGGCCACTTAAACTCCTGGTGGGAGGACAACTGGCAGGTGTCACAGTGGCCGAGGGCTCACTTTGGAGAAGTGTCTCTGCAGTTTGTTCCTGCAGCATGCTGGGAAGCTCATCCACGCGGTGCTTCCCAGCCTGCAGCGGGCCTGGCCCTTCTGCTGTGTGGGAGTAGCCCCTGCTGGGCACTCACTTGCCCCTGGGGGCCAGCTGGGTGTCCCCAGGGCGCCTTGTGCCTGTCACAGACCTGTGCCTGACGTTCAGTGATTGACCTGGATTTCTCTTGATGCTCTGAAGCAAGTCCAGGGTTTATGAGCTGTCGGAAGAGCAGCGAGAAAAGGCCGGTCCGTGGTGCCAGGAGCTGCACGTTTGAACCCTGCAGCAATGGGCTGACCCTGCCTTGAAGTGGGAATCCTTGGAGATGCAGATTGATCCTGCCCAGACCTCTGCCTCTGGGCAGCTCCGGTGCTGGGAGGAGAGGGGGGAAATCACCCTGGCACGTGTTGTGGCCTTAGAAACCTTTGGCTGCAGAGAGGCTTGCTGGCTGCACAGTCTGTGATTGTGGATCAGAGTTGTTTCGGGCTCCGTGTGGGTTTGAGCTCTGCATGGGGCTATTTTATATGGAAGCTGAAGGTTGTGAATGCAAAGCTTAAGCAGTTTCTCTCTCCCATGCATCTTTAAAAGATAACGCTCCTGTGGATGCTGGGGGCTTGGGGATTTTCCCAGAGTCCTCCTAAAGTCGTTGGTAGCTGCTGTAGGATTGATGTGGAGCCTCGGGGCTGTGCCTCACCCTTTGAACTGTGATACAAATCCAGATTGTTATTGCTGGAGCCGTGATGGCCCAAAAAGTGCCTGAGCTGCAGTCGGGTCAGGCTGGAAAAGTGCATTTAATTATATAATTGTCATAGACTGCATAACTGTGCCCCTGAAACCTCTGCTTAGGGATGAGGGCTTGAGGTGGGGTGTGTGGGGCTGCTGCTGCTCGTCCCTTCCCTTGTGTGCCCTCCCTCCTCCGGAGCTGTTTGTCAAGCCCTGCAGCAGTGAAGCCTAAGGGCTGGCTTAAGAAAAACAAAGCCTCGTCCTGTGATCACTGTGCTCTCTTAATTGCCTGGGTAATGAGCTGAGCTTGGAGGAGCAATTTAAGCCGGAGAAGTCTTGTGACTTCCCTTAGGTGGGCAGTTTTCCTGCTGCCTGCTTTCCTTGCCCGGTGTTTTTCCGTGACTCCCAGGAAAGCGGCTGGTAGGGAGCTGCTGGAGCTGCCTGGGGTTCTCAGCGGGCTCCTGGGGGCTGCCTGCTCTGCTGCCCACGAGCAGCTGGGCTGTCCCAAGGCTCCTGCAAAGGCAGGCAGGGCAGCAGAGCTGGGAAGAAACTCCAGGCTGAGGTTTTGGGCTGGCTGGGATGACCCTTCCTGGCCTAGTGGAAGGTGTCCCTGTCCACAGTAGGGGAGTGGAACCAGATGGTGTTTAAGGTCCCTTCCCACCCAAACCATTCTGTGATGGACACTAAGGCTCCCGAGGGAGCAGCAGTGGGAGAGGGAGGGTTCAAACAGCTCCTGATGGTGCAGGAGGAAGGAAAATCTGGCGGGTCCTTGTCATCTTTGTCCTTGTTTAAACTCTTGCATGTGCTTCTCCCTTTGAGACCCAAGTGACACAGCCAAAAGCTACACGTAGGCAAGGCTGCCTCACTTTTAAAAGCACAATGAGATCTTTTAAGAGGCCATCCATTATTAACCATGAGTGTTCTTGGAAAGTGGGGGGATCCACACCATTCAGGCAGGGATAAATAATTCATCCATTTAATGAAATTTTTGCCAGCAGGGAGCTGTGGCAGGTATGAAGTTAAGTAAAACCTCGGTATCCGTTAGGAATTAACAAATGGGAAGTCAGGAAGTTATTTGCCAGTGGCTGGAAAATGGGCTTTGAACAGCGCTGATGAGAACCCAACTGATGGTTCAGCAAGGCAGGGAGAAGATGGCTCTGTGGCCTGGTGTCAGCAAATCTGTGCCCACTCCCTTCACCATTTCCATGACGTTTTCTAAATTTCCAATGTTTTCTCTCTTAGTAGCAATAAAATTCAGGGAAAAGCAATTTTTAGGGGTTATTTGACGTGAGGGGGGTGTACCGAGCAGCAGAGCCGCAGGTTCCTCTGCCTGTGAGCATGGAGAAGCTGGAGAAGTGGATGGGAAAGGGAGATCTGGAGATCCACTCGTGGGCGTAGAGACTTCACCGTGAGGCAAGACCAGCTCTTCAGGGGATCAGCACAAACAACAGAAAGAGAGAGGCGGATAAAGGCAGTTGTAGTAAGAAATCAATCAGTCCTTCCCGTGCTGGGGTGTTTGGCAGAAGGCTTGCAGGGAGCACCATTACCAAAATCCTTCTCTGTCCCCTCTCCACGACCTGCTCAGACTGACCGTGGCCATGCAGATGGCCCAGGCCTCTCCTGCAGCTCTTGAAGAGTCAGGAATCAGTTTGGTTTCCTTCTCCTGCATCAACACCTGGAGCAGCTTTGCGATTGAATTGTTTTGTTTTCCTCCTTCGCAGTCAGTGGCTGATGTGGGACTCTGCTCCCACCAGGAGCTTTTGCCGTGTGGAGGGAAGGGGGCTGGGAGATATCCTCTCAAAAATGTTAATTCCTGCGTGGTGGTGCAGAGATTTCCCAGGTCTGTAAAGCCCTGGCAGGTTCAGAAGTTCACTGGCAAACCTGGTAGGCAGCGAGGTGTCCCTGCAGCACCACGTGGAACAGCTTCCCAGGCTGGGTGCCGGGGGAAGCACCTGGAGAGGGAGGGAGGGAGGAAACCCACCCCTGGTGGCCCCTCCTGCTCTCCTGGTGACAGCACGGGGCCGGGCAGCAGAGAGCTGGTGAGCACGGAGCAGGGAGCATCCTCCTCCTGTGGGCAGAGAGCTTGTTCCCCGGAGACAGGAGGGAATTGCTTCCTCTCAGCTAAAAGGCTTCTTGTGGCCAAACAGCCTGCAGGGCCTGGCAGGAGCTGTTTCTCGGAAGGAATAGCAGGAAAGTTGTGCAAGCCTTGCTGCTTGCAGGTGACCAGCTTCTGTCTCCTCACCTCTGTCCCTCCAGCAGCAAAGGTGATGCCAGCGGCCAGAAGGAGAGAGCCCAGGAAAAGCCACTTCCCTCCTTTTTTTTCCCCTCTTTGTTCCTTCAAGTGCCTGTCTCCACTTACTCGAGGGCTGCACCTGGTCTCGCTGCCGCAGGTGAAGGCGAGTGCTGTGCTGGAAGCGTGCCCCACCTTTCCTGCTGCCGGGATGCGGGATGCGCGCAGCAGGGAGGACGTGGCGGTTCCCCGGCTCGTTCTGCTCCGTCAGCCTGATGTGCTGTGACAGTTCTGCTGAATTGCTGACCCCAGGGGCTGCACGGGGCTATTTATGGACAGACAAAGCCGGGGGACACCGGGCGGGACGCCAGCCTGGCGTGGCCGCAGCCAAGAGCCCGTCGTCTTTGGGGATCCTTGGGTGACTCGCGTGGAAAAGGCGCTGTTTGGTGAAGTTCAGGGGAAAGCTCCATGGGAATTCCAGTTTATCCCTCACACCCTGGTGTGAGGATGGATGGTGTGTTGGAGCCTGTTAGGTGGCAGACATCCCCACGGAGGACAGCGGGCCGTCCTCTGCTGTTAACGTGTTTATTCTGGCCCCACAGCCCAGATGCTGGTAGCAAAGCCTATTTTTAGGCAGTGGCTGGGATCAAGATTTCCTTTTGCAGGGGCGACATCAAACCATTAAACCAGAGCCCTGAGCAGAGGGCAGCACCTTTAGCTGCTCTCCTGTCAGCCAGGTTTATTTTTATCTCTCACCTCCGGCACAGCAGGCTGGGAGCTCACGGAGGAGGACTGCAGACCTTTAATAATTCATAGCTCCTACATTTTGCTCCCAGCGATCAGAAAAGTGAGTTGCTGGAAGGGCGCTGGTACAAACCTGCTCTGTCCACACCACAGGGCCCTGCCTGCGTGCTGTGGCTGCTCTCCTGCTGCTCTGCTCTGTCCCTCTCCGAGGTTTTGTGCAGGCTCCAACCTGGACAGGTGACCCCGGGTAGTCCCTCGGGGTGGGGAAGAGTGAGGCTACAGCAGCCTGTGCGTGTCCAGCCCAGCTCGCTCGGGCCTGACCCACAGCTGTACAAACATGTGCTGTAACCTCGGTCCTGGTGTCAGCCCATCCCTGGGCAAGCGGCTCCTGGAACAGTCGGGGCAGGCTGAGCTCAGGGAATTCCCCAGAGCTCCCAGAAGCAGTGGGATTGCTGCTGCATCAGGTGTTTTTCTCTAAGTACTAGAACTGGGACTCCCTTTGCCTTTGGTTACGGAGCAAGGTCGATCTTTGGGATGGTCCTGTGCCTGGTGGAGGAACTTCGTCCCCAAAGCCTGGCTCTGGAACATCCACCTTTTGCAGCATCTGAGCTCCTTCAGGATCAGCTCCATGCGGCTGGAGGAGCTGAGTTTCAGCAGCTGCTTTGGCAGAGCCTGTTACAGAGCCTGGTTTTGTTGTGTGCTGGTGGCTGTTGCCTTCTGACTCGCTGTCCAAGTGCTTCCAGGGGCCACTCGATGCTGCCATTGCCTCTGAGCCTGGCAGCCCTGTGGCACACTCAGCCCAGGAGCTGGGAAAGGCACATCCGAGAGAGCTTTTGCTCCCTCTGGGCACTGGCAGGCTGCAGTGGTGCTGCTGCTGGTGCCTCACAGTTTTCCTCCCAGGTCCCAGTGGGAGCAGCTGGCTCACCAGCGGCCAGATGCTGTCCTCTGTCCTCGTGAGAGGCATCCCGGCTTCCCTGCGAGCTCCTCTGTCCTCTGGACAGGCCTGTCATGCCCAGGCATGGTGTCATCTTACCCCTTAATTATTATCCACGCCAAAATATCCCCAGGATTTGTTCTCTTGGGGAGTACAGAGCAAAATTTACGGGCACACCCTTCAGTCCAGCCGAGTGACAGATTCCCTCATGCATGTGGATTGTGCATCGACCACTATCAGATCTCGGGTGTCTGTGTCTGGATCCGTGTGTTTTCCGTGTTGTTTTTCTCCCACTGTGAGCTGTGGCTTGCCTTAATTTGGTTGAGTAAACCCACTGTGTTGCTGAACTGTGACGAGACATCACTGACTGAGCCGTGTCCTTCAACATGGCCCGTTCCTGATCCTGGGGTTGGCTGCAATGCCTCCTCTGTAGGGCAGACTTCTGCTGCTGTTGGCCAGCGAGTGCCCAGGTGGTCAGGAGGGCCACGGTGTGGCCACAAGGCCAGGGCAGTGACTGTCCCCTGTGCTGGGCATTGCTGGGGCCACACCTTGAATGCTGTGTTCAGTTTTGACCCCTCACAACCAGAAAGATGTTGAGGGGCTGGAGCATGTCCGGGAAGGGAACAGAGCTGGGAAAAGGTCTGGAGCACAAATCTGATGAGGAGGAGCTGAGGGAGCTGGAAAAGGGCTCAGCCTGGAGAAAAGGAGGCTTGGGGGGACCTTCTGGCTCTGCACAATGCCCTGACAGGAGGGGGCTGGGCTCTGCTTCTAGGGATCAAGGCACAGGACAAGAGGAAATGGCTTCAAGTTGTGCCAGGGCAGGTTTAGTTTGGGTATTAGGAAAAATTTCTTCACAAAAGAAGCCAGGCATTGGACCAGGCTGCCCAGGGCAGTGGTGGGTTCACTGTCCCTGGCAGTGTTCAGAAGACCTGTGGATGTGGCACTTGGGAATGTGGTTTGGTGGTGGGCTTGGCAGTGCTGGGGGAATAGTTGGGCTCAATCCTGGCATCTTTTTCCAACTTTAACAATTCCATAATCCTATGATTCTGATGCCTACCTGCTTTAAGGATCCCTGGCTTTAACTGCTTTTTTCCTGTAGGTTGTTAAAAGTGGGGCAAAAAGAGAGAGGGGAAAAAAAAACCCAAACCAAAGCAGTTGAGGGTGTTTGGGTGGGGGGAACATGCTGTTAAAATCAGCTTTTCTGAGGGGCGAAGCAAAGGGCTGTGACTGCGTGGTGGCTTCCCCTGCAGTGTGCAGCTCTGCAGCGCTCCAGCTGCTGTGGCAGTGTGTTCCTGCAGCACTGACCTCCCTTCCCTTTCCTTGGTGCAGTTGCCCTGAAGAATCCTGGTGCCAAGGAAGCCCAGAGGGACGGAGGCTGTGGCACCGGGCCGGCTGCGGGCTCGGCAGCGGTTCCAGAGGGTGAGCTGCTCCTGCAGGTTAGTGCTCCTCACAAATGCCTTCACGGGATCTTCCTCTTGTCCCTCGTGCAGCTCCTTTGAGTCTTACCCCAAAGCCAGGCTGTTCTGTTGCTGATGGCAGGTGATCTGTGATTTCATGTCGTGTAGCTCGCTGTGCTTCTCACTGGGCAGAGGTTTAACACCTCCAAAGGTCCCTGGGGCAGAAACTGTGTCGCTTTTTCCCTGCTTTTCCCATTATTCCTGGAAAAAGTTGCCATCTGTAAGTAGTCCATGTGTAAGGAAGATCTTGCTGGATTTCTGAGCATGGAGATTGATCTTTTCTGCTTCTGCACCCTGTAAGTGCCAGAGGTGTAACACGGGAACCAAGCTGAGCAAGGTGTTTGAGTGCAGTTTTCAGCACAGGCACACTGATCCCGACTCGAGGACATTGTCCAAACACTGGTGAAAACAGGGCAGAAAACGTGCTGGGAGTCTCCCCTGATTTTGAGGAGGTGATGTGTGACACTGAGCACACAGATAAGCACTGATGGGCCATGTGCCGAGCCCCTAAACACAGGGGAGGTGGGTGTATCCCAGGAGCTCTGATTTTCCCAAGTGGGCTCCTTTGGTGGTGCTGCAGCTGCTGTGGTTTATTCAGGAGGTCACCTTCTGTCCCCAGACTGTGCACAGTGAGTGGGAAGGGGTCAGGCTCTGGCAGCGCGAGGTCCTGCGAGGACGCGGGCCTGCCGTCCCTGCCTGGCTGTGGCACTGTCCCCTGCCTGCCTGCCTGGCTGTCCTCCAGCCCGGGCTGAGCGTGCTGGGCAGCCCCAGCTCCCGTCCAAACGCTCACTCAGCACCAAGTGTAATTACTGTGCTGCCTGAGAGCTGAGGAGCTCTGTCTGGTGAGAGAAGTGCTAAGGCCAGCCTGGTTAATAACCAAAAAAAGGGGTTTTTTTAATATATATAACAAAACTGCTCAGCAGGGCTTGCTGGGGGTTGATGTCCTGCTCGTCAGCTCCTCCTGTAGTTGGGTACCATCCTTTTAGAGGTACCAAGCTGGGTCTTAAAAGCTGGTTCAGCTCTCTCAGGGCTCATCTCATCCCTGTGACCCTGGATGTGGCAGGAGCTCAGAGTCCACCTCTATACCCCCAAGGAAACGTTCCTGCATACTTACAAACATACTTCCACCTGGTCTGTCACCTCTGAGGGCCAAACTGCCTTCCTCTCTTGGGCCACTCTGGTTCTTCCCCTCTCCTCCTGCTGAAGCTGCTCAAAGGGTTAAAGTGCACTTGGCAGCACTAATTAACCTCTGCAGCAGATTCCCACACACTGAGATCAACCCCAGTAAATAGAGAGAGCGTTTGTGCCTGGAATAAAGGGGAGAGGAGGGGGGAGAAACACTGACCTGGACAATGAAACAGGAGTTGGCAGCAACAATAGCTGGACTTGGCCGAGACCGCACGCCAGGCCCTAATTAATGCTGATGTCTGTGCATTATGAAGTGGGGGAAGCAGGCCAGGGCTGGCTACTGTGGCTTCCCTGCCAGGTTAGTGGTACAGGATGGGTTGGGCTCCGAAAAGCCCTCGGGCCCACGCTGCAGGAGCCCTGCCTTCCAGAGGGCTGCTGCTTCCTGCTGCCAGGGTGTCCCCATGGGGATCTGCTGCCTTTAGGGAGGGGTGGCCATGGGGTGGTGTCAGGGCACTGACAGCTCTTCAGCTTCTGGGAAGATAAACCAGTGATTTCCACGGGGTTTCACTGCCTTTGCTCTTAGGCAGCACCACGGGCTCGAAGGTGTCTGCTGGGTGAAAATCTCAGGGTTTTCAGAGCTGGGAAACTGAGTCCCAGAGGGACGTCTGCCAGTGGGGCTCAGGGAGTACTGCTGGGGGCCTGCTCTGAGCCCTGGCAGGGGGTGACAAGGTCTCCAAAGCCCTGGGCTCTGTGCCACAGAGGCTTGCAGGGGTTGGTGCTGTGCCTGCAGCACTTGAGGATGCTGCCCGGGGCCCTGCAGTGTTCTGCTGCCTGTCGGCCCCTGCCTGCTGCCAGAGAGCAGGGGTGGAAAGCCAGGGCTCCTGGAAAGCAGCTGCACTCCCTGACTGGTAGGGAAGCTCCTCTGCCCCTTCTAGTCTTCACCAGGTGTAAAGGACACTGTTAGCCAGCACCCTGGTCCCTTCTCCTGTGTCCTGTCCTGCCAGCTTTGGGGCTTTTAGCTCAGGGGAAACACCCAAATTACTTCCCAAATGTATTAAACTGGTAGGAGTGAGCCCCTCTCGAGGAAGACAGAGGCTCTGATCAGCTCAGGCCATTCCTGCCAGCAAGCCTGGTGCTCCCTTGAATAATGACTTTGCAGTCCTGGAGGTTGAGGAGGGGATGGAAGGGCCAGTGAACTGTGAAACGTGGAAGTGTGTAACATTAAAAATGCAATGGGAACTTCAGATTGATGGCTGCCTTTGCTCTTCTCTGTGGGGAGGGCTCGGGGCTTCAAACCCACACAGGCGAAGCAGCTTTGGGTATTTATTTTGTGAAAGCAGAGCACAGCACTCCGCCTGAAGGGGTGTGGGGTGTGCACGGACCAGGCAGTGCTCCAGAGGAAGTGATCTTAGAGGGATTCTCCAACCTAAATCATTCTGTGATGGATTGGCTGAAAGGAGAAGGTACTCTGGGGTCATCTGGGGAGTCTGTGGTTTTCCCCCAAGTGCAGGCACCAGGCTCAGCCTGAATTCCCTGCTGCTTTGGAAGAAAACGGGCTTTTCAGAAATCAGATGGTTTTTGCTGCGATTTCAAATCCAAACCCTTATGCTTCAGCTTTTGGCCTTTCCTTTTGCACTGGTTAAGGCCCTTTCAACACTGGCCACCTTGAGGAGGGAGTGGGCAGTGGAGACAAAACCTTCCTTGGCCTTGCTCCTTGCCCATGGACAGTCTGGGCACACTGTGGTCCTTCTCCAGGCCACTCCTCTGGCACCTGGGATGGCCACACAAGGCTGCCAAGGCCCTCAAGGCTGCTGGAAAGGTTTATTTCCACCAGAATGGGCCAGCTCCTGATGGTATCCACTTTCATCCTGCAAGCATTCAGAGTTTTTTGTCTGCTCCCTGCGCAGGATGAGGATACATGTCCAAAGCTGAGTCTGAGTGAATGCTCCCAGGATGGAAGCACAGTTTTCCATCAGTCTGGATTAGAATATCCTTGGGCAGCTGTATGGAAGAGCTGCGTGACCTCGAAGAGACCATCTGTGGTGGCTCAGCTGCCTGCTAGCTGGGCCAGCCAGGCTTTGGGTGACCCGTGTCCTGCTGGAGAAGTGATGTGAACGAGGCCTGTACCTGCTGGTGTCCTCTCTCCCACAGGCACTCAACGGCTTCGTGCTGGTGGTGACATCAGAGGGGCTGATATTTTACTCCTCGCACACCATCCAGGACTACCTGGGATTTCATCAGGTTGGTGGGACTCTGACTTGCTGCGGAAAGTCGATTTTTCTTTGGTCTTGGGAATTTGGGCCCCATGTTGCCAGACATAGTCACTGGTAGGTGACAAGGGACTTCATCAGCCCGTAGATGCCTTCCAGCAGCCACGTTGATGGGCCTTCACGGGGTTCCCTGCCCTCTTTGCCCTGGGCACTCACTCAAATCCTGGTAAATCCCACAAGGCTCCAGCACTCCGGGCACCCAGGTGACCTGGAAGGCTCTAGGTCAGATTGACAGGGAAGTGGGACTTGCAGCTGCTGTGGTTTGGTGTCACCCACACACAGCTGGCTGTCCCCAACACCTGGGGTAGGTGAGAACTGTCCACCTGGGCACAAGTCCCAGGGTGTTGTTCTTTTGGGAATAGTGTAGGGATGGGGTGGCCTTGCTGCTGTTCAGTTCCCAAATCCGTGTTTTCATCTCATCTCTGGAGTCAGCACTAGGATTTTGAATTACGGGGATGTCACAGGGAAGCTCTGTTGGCTCTTTAGGACTGGGGGGAGCAGGGCAGGCCCAACGTGGGCAAGGGGTCCTTGGAGCCAGATGTGCTGTTCCCCCAGTTCTGGGGGAAAGTTTCCAACCTCCTTTAGCCCAGGACCCATTTGAGCACCAGGGAAACTGGGTAAGATGAAACCAGCTGGGGCCGTGACGGGCTGTTTTTGGGTGGCCCTGGGGCCAGGCTGCAGAGCTCACAGCTGGTGTGTCCCCTCCAGACAGATGTCATGCACCAGAGCGTCTTCGAGCTGATCCACACCGAGGACCAGCCGGAGTTCAGGCGCAACCTCCGCTGGGCCCTCGACCCGCCGCGCGCTCCCGAGGGCCAGCCTTCTCCAGAAGGTAAAGGCAGGCTGGCACCCGGGGTGGCACGAGGTGTGCTGGCAGCCCAGCTCCCTGCCACTGCCTGCACCCATGTGGCTCGGGCCCTGGCTTCATCCGAATGTTGTGGCTTTTCCCCGGTTTCTGTGGCTGTGCCCTGCAAGCTGCCGCAGTGCCCAGTGCTGGGGGCCTCCAGCCCTCTCTGGGGTGAATCCTTGCTTGATCCTCTCTCAGTCCCTCTCTTCCACAGCAGGGAAGAGTCTTGGCTCTTCTGCTGTCACCTACAAGGCGGATCAGCTGCCCCCAGAAAACTCCTCCTTCCTGGAGAGGAGCTTTGTGTGCCGCTTCCGCTGCCTCCTGGATAATTCCTCCGGCTTCCTGGTGAGTACAGACCCCCCCAGCAGGAGAGGGGCAGCCACAGGGGTTCACACCACCACTGGAACAACCCCCTGGAAAGACCCAGTGCTCCTTCCTGCCACCTGCAGCACCTGCCTGTCTCAGCGAGGAGACTTCCCCTGTTTCTCATAGGTTCAGCCTGTACCTACAGCCTCTCCCTGTGGGTTTTGTTCCTCTCCTCTCAGGAATGCTGAATCTGGAACAAAAGTGCTTTCCCCCCACCACGTGTTTTGCTTGGTTTTTCTGTTAAAAGTATGTCTTAAGGTCAAGTAGGTGTTGTTCATCCCTCCTCCTCTCTGCACTGGAGAGCACAGGGTGCCCAGAGAACCTGGGGCTGCCCCTGGATCCCTGGAAGTGTCCAAGGCCAGGCTGGACATTGGGGTTTGGAGAAACCTGGGATAGTGGAAGGTGTCCTTGCCCATGGCAGGGGGATTGGAGCGAGATGATCCTTCAGATCCATTCCAAATCCAAACCATGCCGTGATTTGATGATTCTATTTACACCAACTCTGTGGACAGACACCTCGCTTTCCCTGCAGCTCTCCTTCTCCTCCCTCTCCATCCACTTTTCTGCATGACACTGAGCTTTTCTTCTTTTCCCAGGCTTTAAACCTTCAAGGCAGGCTGAAATTCCTTCACGGGCAGAACAAAAGGTCTGCAGACGGCTCTGCCCTGCCCCCCCAGCTCGCTCTGTTCGCCATCTCCACGCCCCTGCAGCCCCCGTCCATCCTGCAGATCCGAACCAAGAACATGATCTTCAGGACCAAGCACAAGCTGGACTTCACCCCCTTGGCGTGTGATCCCAAGTAAGCACCAGAGCCTCCAGTGCTCCATTCCTGACATCCCTCCCCGGCCCTGCCTCTGAGCCGGGCGTGCTCTCTTGTCTCTCTCAGGGGGAAGATCGTCCTGGGCTACACCGAGGCGGAGCTGCGGATGTGTGGCACTGGGTACCAGTTTGTGCATGCTGCTGACACGCTGTACTGCGCTGAGAACCACGTCAGGAGTAAGAGTCCCCTCCCTGGTCGCTTGTGCAGATGAGTGGGCTGGGACTGGCGCAGCTCTGCTGGCCGCTGTGTCGGGCCCCGTGGCTCTTTCCCCACAGCACCCTTTGCTGTGCTGCTCCTGGCACTGCGGGGAGCTCGGGGCGGAGCACAGCGAGGGCGTTCAGCTGGGCGCTGTCCCCCGCGCGTGCCGGCCGTGCTGGCGCTGTTCCCAGCTGGTACAGCCCTGGTGCTTGCTCCCGGCAGTGATGAGGACGGGGGAGAGCGGGCTGACGGTGTTCCGGCTGCTGACCAAGGAGAACCGCTGGAAGTGGGTGCAGGCCAACGCGCGCCTCGTCTACAAGAACGGCAAACCCGAGTACATCGTGGTCACGCAGAGACCCCTCGTGTACGTGCCGGGGCTGGGATGGGGCAGCCTGGCTTCTTCCGTGCCTCTGGGACGGAAGGGCAGGATGTCAGGTTTGTCATTGCTGCTTGTGCCTTTTAAAGGAGCAGCTGTGGGATACTGTGCTTGGTATCCAAGCCACGTTCCCATCTGCAAAGCCACCCCACAAGTGCGGGGTTGGTTGTGCTGCAGATGGGTGTTTCGTGTGTGTATCTGTATGTGAGTGCACGCTGGCTGTGGCTTGCAGGGATCACGGCTGCCCATTGCAGGAGCGCTTTGTGGGGTGGGTGTGTGCACGTGTCAGCCACAGTGTCCTCTTCCCGCCCTGCAGAGATGAAGAAGGAGGAGAGCACCTTCGGAAACGGTCCACGCATCTTCCCTTTACCTTTGCCACAGGAGAGGCGCTGCTGTACCAAAGCGCTCACCCTCTCCCGGGCTTCCCTGATCCCTTCCAGAGCAGAGGGAAACCCAGCAGGTGCAGGAAGCCCTCCTGCAGCCGGGGCGGGCGCTGCCAGAAGAACGGCGCTGAGCCCAGGTCCCTGCTGGGCGCTGTGATGCGGCAGGACAAAGCAGTGTACACCTCCCACCCAGCTCCCACTCCCTGCCCTTCCTTCAGCAGCGCTCCCCACCCCGGGAATGTGTCCTTGCCAGGTGCAGGAGGGGATGCCTGGAGTATGGGCACTGCTCCAGTTCCCTCAAGGGGGAGCAGCCTCAAGGAGAAGCTGCAGGAGGACCCTCTCTTGGCCACCCTGGACTCGCTGTCAATTAAGAGTGACGAGAGCTGTTCCAACAATGAGCTCTTCAGTGCTCTGGAGGGCCTGGGCTTGAATGCTGAGGACCTGGAGCTCCTGCTGCTGGATGAGAAAACGGTGATGGTCAATATGGACCCAGAGCAGCCCCCGTCCCTGAACGACAGCAGCCAGGTTCTCTCCTACATCCCCAGCCCTCGGGAGAAGGAGCACGAGGGAGGGCAGCAGGCCTGTCCCCTGCCAGGCACGTCCCCCAGCCCACAGGGAGGCACTGCCCCGTGCCCCACAGAGAACAAGGACTCGAGGTACGGCCTGGCACAGCGTGCAGGGCAGCCCAGCGCTGCCCTGGGCCAGCCCCCCGTCCCGCTGTGGGGACAGCCCCTCGGGGCTGTGCCAGGGCTGCTCCCGGAGCTGGCTGAGCAGCAAGAGCCGTCCAGTGGCTCCCAGTGGAGACCAGCTGGGGAGGAGGCTGTGCTCCACTTCCTCCAGCCAGCGCAGGCCACGCCGTGGGACAAGGCCCCCAGCTCAGCCCCGGGAGCCCCCTGCCCGCAGGAGCCACCCAGGGCTCAGCAGCTGCAGGGTGACTTCCCAGCCGGGCAGCCCCTCCAAGAGGATGCCCACCGGTCCTTCTCCCTGCCCAGCCAGTGCCAGGACCGCGTGGCACAGCCCAGCCAGCCAGAACGCCATCCCTTGCTGATGAATGGGGTGTGTGGCCGCAGCCCCAGCTCCCCTCCAGGCCCCAGCCCGTGGCAGGGCTATGTCTGCCCACTCCTGGGGTCTGCAGCTCAGCCTGGCTTTTATGGCCTCAGCCAGGACTCGCTGTGCCAGCAGCAGGGCTGTCCAGGCCCTGGGCCCCCGCAGCACTGCACCCTGAGCGGATCGTGCAGCGTGGAAGCTGCGGGCACCGGGGACTCCCAGGAAGAGATGGCTCCGTACCCCGGGTTTTTTCCCCCTTCCTACCAGCTTATTCCCGAAAAGCCGCTGAGCCCTGTTCCCTCTGTGCCCCAGCACCCTTTCCCCGGCTCAGCTGCAGGACACTCGGGGAGCACCGGCAGCCCTCTGGAGACTCTGAATCCCTGCAGGACACACCCCTCTGCGCTGAGCCAGGAGGGCAGGCACAGGGTAAGGGCCTTGCTCCGCTCTGGGCTTCAGTGGTTCCTGCGCTGGGAATGTGCCCAGCCGGTGCTAATAACCCCCTGCAAAATGCCTCACCTCTGCTCTCTCTCTCTCCTAGCCCCGCAGCACCTGTGGTTTGCCCAGCTCTCCCATGGAACTGCCCCAAGAGCAGCCGGTGCTGGGGGCAAGCCTGGCACCGCCCTGCCAGCCTCAGCCCCGGGCACGAGTGCTGCCAGATCCCCCTGGTGCCTCCAGGGGGGACTTCTGTCTCTAGGAGAGACAGGAATGGACTAAGCAGGACTGTTCTGGGGAAGGAGCTGCCTCCAAGCTGCAGATGACAAACCTTCCCCGCTGCTGTGCCCGTCCTGCCAGTGCTGCTGATGTTGGTTGCTTTGGCTCAGCTGGGGGTTTTTGCCCTTTTCTCAACTTCCCACCGTCCTGCTCCGTGTGCTGCTCCTGTGGAGGTGTCCCTGGGCTGGGGAGGGGACAGCAGCAGGGCTGCAGGACAGATTTCCCAGGGCGCTGGAGCAAGCTGAGCTGTGGTTGCAGGTCAGCCCATGAGTGCAAACAAAGCTTCACCAAAGCTTTGCATTTACGTGCGTGATCCAGCATGGATACAAGACTGATGTGTCCAAAAAAAAAGAGACAGAAAAGGTTTTCACCTCTGGTGTTAAATTTCCTGCCATCCCAGCCAGGCGCCTGTGGCTGTGGCCATGTTGTACAGATACTGCCTGTTTTATAAGGAAAATGAGCCCTGTGTGGTGTTCTCGTGTTGCTCTGGTCCTCCCCCACCCCAGCTTTCCCTGTGCCCCAGCTGTTCCCGTTGTTTGGGATCCGGGTTAGAGCTCCTGTAGCAAACACCCTGGGCTTTGCTGGACTGTGTGAGACGTGGCCAGGTTGGCTGCTAAGCTGGTTTTCTCCGGGTGCTGGCCTCTCAGGTACCTTCAGACTCCAAGTCTCAAAGTTTTCAGTTAAAAAAACAGAAATTTCAGTAAGTAAAGAAAATAAGTATAATGCTACTTAATTGTAAGTACTGAGAGAGTGATATTTTCCCACAGAAAAAAAACCCTACAGCCCAAATGTGTGTATATATTATGAGTTGACAGATTTATTTTTATGCTGCTCCAGTGGAGGAAAAAACAACCTCTTACCATCCCAAAGCAGCAAAGTATGGAATGGGATGCAGAGGCTGCTTAAAAGATCAGAATCACAGTGACCCTTTAAGAAACCTGACAAAGCTCATCCCTCCTCCTGCTTGCCCAGCTTTGGATTCGTGTGAATTCCTATTGGTTTTGTTTCAATAAATGGTTTTGGAGCTCCTCCCTGATGTCCCCCTGGCTGGTTGTGTCTCCTCCCATTGCCGAGCGTGTCAGGGTTTCTGGCTGCAGCACTGCATCCCAGGCCTTGCCACTGGTGACCTGGGCTGGAAGGGATCCTGAGGAGCGCCGGGAGCCTTTGGGATGCACTCAGTCCATCTGCCAGCTCCTGCCAGGGATGCTTGAAAGGAACTGGGAAATTTGACAGAGAAGGGTGAGTGTATGTAAAAATATGTACAATATTTATATATAGTTAATATGTATATAAAGTTGTATGTAGATATGTTGAGATATGAAGTATATGTATTTATAAAGTGCCTATGTAGTTTCTTGTATGTCATAGAAAACATCTTCTAAGACAAATTAGCTGATTCTTTTCCCCTGCACTGTTGTTTTTCAGCCTGGAAATGAGAAAAATTTCCAGAAAATTAGAAAAAAACAGTTTTGTTTTTTCTGCATGCTGAATTGTCCAGCATTCCCACCCCTACCCAGCACCTGCTTTTCCTTAGCAAAGCAAGGCAGTTTTGTAACATTTCTGAATTTTTGATGGAGATCTGCTGGGAGCATTTGATCTTTAATAGTTTCTGTGCCCTACTCTGCTTTTTCCTCCCTGTTCCTTCAAGGAACTGGCTCTGGGCAGCACCACCTGCACTGAGGGGGATGGAGGGATGGCACCAGAGCGTCCCTGGGGCTGCAGGTCGGTGACTTCTGATCGAGTCCCAGATGCTGAGCACAACCTGACCACTGCCAAACGTCCTCCTCGAGCCGGCTCCTGCACGCGTGGGCAACCATTCCATGGCCAGCTGCCCTGAGGGGTTTCTCCTGTTCCGTGCCACACGTCTCCACAGCACCACGAGCCTCCCGCAGCCCTCCTGGCTGTGCCACAGGGCGCTGTGTTGAGTGAGCACACATGGATTTGCCCAGCGTTGTGTCTGTGAGGGCTGTGGAGCACAGGCCGTGGTTTCTGTGGAGGGCGGTGCCCTCTGCTTCCCAAAGTAGGCCGGCACATCCATAATTCATGCCCATCCTCACGCCAGCTGCTGCCTGTCCTCCCCTGGGCCTCGTGGCATTGGTTTCTGACACACCAGGGTGGCCCAGGGAGCCTGGCTGGAGGAAAACTTCCTGCTGCAGCAAGGGGGAAGCCTCTCTTCATCATCCCAGCATCTGCAGCCTGCCCTGAGCCGTGGTGGTATAAAAAGAGGGGACAGGCAGCGGTGCTGTTGTGCTCTGGTTTGCACGTCTGGAGGGAGCACAGTCCCGTGGGGCACATTGATCCCCAACAGCTGGACGAGGCCGAGGAAGGTGTGAGGAAGGAGTTTGGAAATATTTCGAATCATAGAATATCCTGAGTTGGAAGGACACTGAAGCCCTGGCCCCACACAGGACAGCTCCAAGAATCCCACGGTGTGCTTGGGTCTGGGGATGTTTGTGTAGCTCTAAGCTCAGGACAGGGCAGGAAGGGCCGTGGTGCTCCTTGCAGCAGGGTCAGGTGCACACGTGGAGGGGCAGGAGGAGGAGAGCAGAGGGCATTTATTTGTTTGCCTCTTTTTCCTTTCCCTTCCTGCCCTTTTTTCCCAAACGCCAGCCAGGACAAGGCCCTGTGAGTCACAGCCTGCAGCAAACGGGGGTTCCTGTCTCCAGCCAGCTGGGAGGGGTGACATCTGATACTGGCTGCATCCACGAGGCTGAAAGCACCGGTCCCCAGCTGGCATCGCGGAGGGCGGGATGTCTCCCAGGGCCCCGGGGCAGCAGAGAGCAAGGTAAATATTTCTCCAGAAGCTCAGCCTGGTGTTTGCCCACACCACCTACGAGCACCATCCATTATAGATGGGGGCAGGAGCCGTGGGCAGCAGAGCAGAACGCGCTGTGATGGCTCCTGCATTAAGCAGAGATGAAGGAGGACGTGGGGAGGTGGTGTTTGTTCACACCCAGCCCGTGTCCCCTGTGCTGGCTGCTGCTCGGAGCCAGAGCCCTGCTGAGCCCCTGCTGTGGGCAGGGGAGAGCCACGGGCTGGTGCCGCAGCCCGGCTGGGGATGCCTGGGACAGTGGGTGTGCAGTTAGCCAGTGTGTTCCTGGAGAACAGCTGGGACACCTCTCACCTCGGCTTAAATCATTAAGAAAAGCAATTTGGACACATCATAAAGTCTCTTAATAGAAGGGAACTTCAAAACATCAGTATTGGAACTCCCACTGCAGAGTTGAGTGGCCAGCCATCTACACAGCCTTCTGTGCCCATGGCTTTCAAGTGCAATGGACTTTAGATAGCAGTCATCTGCCCCAAAAATATATATTTGTGTATCTTTTTGATAGGTCAAAAGACTTTCCAAGCCTGGCTGGAAAGATCTAAAGAATGATGGAGCACATCAGCCATCATCCTGGAAGGAAGGACCTGCTCATGGCTAAGAGGTACTTTGGAATAATGGAATTGTTGTTATCGTCATCCTCATTATTATTATTTTGCCTGGACCTAGGAAATTTTGATGTGGGCTGAAACTTTCTGTATTGTTTGATAAATGTGTGTGGCACAAAAAATAATCTCAAATCTAATGTGAATCTCAGAACCACAGAATGTTTTAGGTTGGAACCTTAAAGCTCATCCTGCTCTCCCCTCCCTGCCATGGGCAGGGACACCTCCCACTGTCCCAGGCTGCTCCAAGCCCTGTCCAGCCTGGCCTTGGGCACTGCCAGGGATCCAGGGGCAGCCACAGCTGCTCTGGGCAGTGCCAGGGCCTGCCCACCCTCACAGGGGGAATCCTTCCCAGTATCTCTGGTGCTGGAGTCACCTGTGCCTCGGCACTGGAACGCTGTTGGCTGGCGCCAGCCACGTGTCCCTGCCCCTTCTCCTGACACGAGGGCTGTTGCTCTGCAGCTGTGAGCACTCCTGCCCTTGCTCACAGATGTACCATTGTTATTACAGTGCTGATGGCTCCCAGATGTCTTTCCACTGAGCAGAGGAGTGTTCCAGGGCTGTTTGGTGTCATGGTGTCCCATCTCTGCCTTGAATTTCGCCATCCTCCCCAGTCCTTAATTCCCCTTTTCCTGGCCAGCTGTGGCTGCTAAACCCTCAAGTGGTTGCTAAGCCCTCGGATGCATCCAGGCGGATTTCCAGGCCGAACAGGTGCACCGAGTGTCACACCTACCTTGCACAGTGCTCTGTGCTGGTGCTGGGTTCCAGCCCCAGCTGCTGCAGCCGTCGCTGGTGGGTTTGGCTCTCCAGAGGAGGAAATGGCTTTTTCAAGCTTGCCCGAGAACAGTTTGCACCTCTGAGCTTGCTGCCTCCTCACAGGACGTTTCATGCCAGAAACCCCCTTGGCTTGAGTTTGAAATAACCTCAGTGTTCGAAATCCCAGCCCAGGCTGCTGGTGGCCTGGCCACACATGGGGAAGGGAGCTCTCGAGGGAGAGGAAAACCCATTTGCACCCTGGCCCTCTGCACAGTCAATAGCTGGGGTCACTCTGCAGAGAGCAGGGCCTGGCAGTGAAGGATCAGACCGACAAGCAGTGAGCTCTGCACACAGAGTGGAGGAGCTCAAAGGTGGCTTGAGCTGCACATCCACCTCGGGGGCAGAAGGGACACCAGACCTGTGAGGCCAGTGCTGTGCCAAGCAGCCTGGCAAGATCCTGGCTGTCGCTCGGATCCTTTCGCCTTCCTGTGGGGTGAGTGGGAAGTTATTTGAGCTAACGTGGAGCATAACAGACACACTGGGCTGGACTCTGCTGATGTGCTCTCCAGATTGCAGTGATCCCGTGTGGCTCAGTTCATCCCAAAGAGAGATCAGCTTCATTTTCCCAGGGTGCCTTTGCCTTGGGACAGGAGCCTCTGCTTCTCCTCTCCTGCCCCTGAAGAAGCCGCAAGGTTTATGGGTTTGACCCTGGGGTTTACAGATTTGAGCCTGCCCTGAAGTACTTGCCTGCAGCCTGTTTTGGAGTTGTTTTCCCAAGGTGTCCGTGTGCCGGTCAGCAGCTGGCTCGGGGATGTTTTTCCAGTGCAGGCAGGAGAGGAGCACTCCAGGGAGCGTGGTGGGGTACAGGTGGCACGGAGGGATCAGGCAGCCCAGCAGGGATGGGGGCCCTTGAGGGCTGCCTGCAGAGCACTCACAGTGAGACAGGGCAAGCTCAGCCTTCTCCTTCCCCTCAGCAGGACCGAAGTTCCTGCAGCGAAGGAGGCTTTGAAGAGACACGGAAGGGAGGCCGGGCGAGGCTGTGGCAAGCTGGGAGAGGAACAGGCCGAGCATTATCCATGCTGGCTGCGCTCCCGTGGAGGTAATCTCATAGTTATTTTAGGCTCCAGCTGGGATGCAGCTCTGATCCCAGCTTTTGCAATATCCTGCCAAGCCCAGGCTCCAAATCTGCCCTTGCTGCCTCTGAGCAAGGCAGGACCGCGTGGTGAGAACCTGCCAGCATCAATCGAGGGGAAAGAGCTTTACACTGCTCCCTTTTTGTGCCTTGCTGCCCATTTCGGGGCTCCTGGGAAGGGGCTCTGGGCCTTGGCCTTGGTTGTTTGGTTTGGGGTTTCTCCCCCCTCCATAATATGCAGATTTAAAGACAAACTGGAGCATTTGGATCCACGCCTCCCTGTGCTGAGGAGTTCCTTGCTCCCTAAAACCATCCCATACAAACACGGGAGCTCTCTCTCCTGGGAGATGCTTGGCTTGGGTCTGTGTCCTGGAAATACATGAGAAGGCTGCAGAAAAGCTCAAATTGGAGCTCCTCCCTGTTCATCAGCATGGCTGGCTGCTCCTCCAGCAGTATTGCTGTGCCCTCCTTGGGTCTGGAGTAAGTTACAAGGATCATCTCTCCTGGACACACTGGCTACTTGCTCTGGGTGGCTCCAGCCTCCCTGATAACCTCAGCGGTGCTCCTCGAGCAGCAAGGCTGGGTTGAGTCAGCTGCAGCTGCTGCTGGTCCTCAGATCCCACTGAGATGGGTTTGAATCCCTGCCCAGTTTCAGCAGGACGGTGCTTTGGTTTGGTGGGCTCTCGGAGCTGGATCAACAGATACTCTGGAGCTCGGTTTGCTGCTCTGTTTTCAGGATGGAAAAGGAAAACCCAGCTGGTTTGGGGGAAGAGGGAGGATGGGAAAGGCCTTGGTTTAAAGGAAGCTTTGCTTTCCTAGCCAGGCTGTTTAAGGAAGTCTCCATGTCCCTTGAAATAGATTAAGTGTGGCTCCAGGGGCCATTGTGGAGAGCCAGCACTGTAAAAATGCAGATTTCAGGGAAAGCCTTATCCACTGTGACAATCTAAAGTACCCCCGAAGGGCGTTCGCTCAGGCAGAAACACACTTTATTCGGAGCACATTATGAATGAGACAGGGGAACAATTTGTTTGCTGGAGATGGGCAGAGGATCAATTAAGCAGAGCAGAGGGCGCAGAGCAAGTCAGTTTGCAAAAGGGCAAAGCACAGAGGAGGTGGCTACACCCTGTCTGGCTTCCAGGGTGTTCCCTCCGCTGGGGTGGAGCTGGGGAGCTGAGTTTCAGGATCCCGAGTGCCTGTGGCACCCCTGGAGGAGGAGACTCGCCTGCCCTGAGGAAGAGGCTCAGTGTGGCACTCTTCCAGAGGCAGTGGGTATCCCCTATGCTCTGCTCTTCCTCCTGGTTATCCTGATCATCGGGGCTGGGGGCGTTTCCCAGTGTGTTTGGACAGTGCTGGGACTCAGCTGTGCCAGTCCAGGATCGGCTCTCCAGGTGGAACAGCTCACCTGGCTGCGTGGACATACTGGGAAACCAAACCCTGAGCATTTCTGGGGACAGAAAAAGGAATGGTGACAAGTCCATTTGTGGGGTTTGGGTCGAAGGCGAGGGCTGGCTGCTTTGGAATTGAATTTATCTTCTTTTTGAAGGGAAGGGACTTTGCTTAGATAGAAGACAAAGTGCTCAGAACAACAAAATCTTACTGGATGACAAAGCCAAATTTTTTTAATGGGAAAAGAAAATAAAGAATGAAGGAGTTTTTTTGAGTTTTTCCCCAGAGCCTCTCTGAAAGTGGCTGGGGAAAAAAAGCAAGATGGAAGTCTTAAAATTCCTTGGGTGTGCGTGTTTTTGTGCTCCGTGGGATGTGCGTGAGTTAACATCACAACCGTGAGCACCACATGTGTCTTGCTGAACTTCAAATTTCATGACCTCAAAGCATATCCTTAATGACCAAAAGCATCCCTGTGAATTTTGAGAAACCGTGAATCCAGCTGGGTGCTCGTAAGTTATGAGAAGAGAAAATCATTTCACTGTCTAGTGGGTGGTGGGCAACCCAGAATGGCCACGGGGCTCTTTGTGGGCACGGTTCAGTGGTGGGCTTGGCAGTGCTGGGGGAATGGTTGTGCTCAAGGATCTCAGAGGGCTTTTCCAGCCTTAGTGATGCCCTGATTCTGTGATTCTACTGCCATCCTGTGTCACTTGGTGCAGTCCCTGTAACAAGCACAGCCATTCTGCTGCTCCTTCTCTCCATGGAACTGTCCAGAGGGAACTGAGGGTTTCATTCATGAAGGGCCCTGTGGCACCAGCCCCTAGCAAGAAACTGCTCATAGTTCTGGGCAAGACAGTGGGGTTTTTGTGAAAGGACAGCTCTTCCCACTCCCTGAGAGCACAGGTCCCCGTGTAGGTCCTTCCATCGATGAAAACATAACCATCATCTTATGCTTTGTTCTACATTTGCCAGGATTTCAGTCCCTAAAGCTCCTGCTGTCTCCCGCAGTGGCTGAGCCTGCCCAGCCCCAGCCACTGTCCCACGAGCTTCCCTTCCCCTCCATCCCGGTCCCTGTGTGGATGGAAGCAGTGACCCCCAGGCTTCAGCTGGAATCCCAGAGAGCAGCACAGCAGCTTGGAGCAGCCTTCCCTCCGGGAGCCACCGGGCTGTGGCTTCCCGAGCCCCGCGCTAACGAGCGGTGACACGGGCGGGTCTCCCTGTCTGCACTGGACCCTGGGCAAGCCGCTGCCAGAGGCGACCCCAGACTCTGGGGCTCGTGGATAACCTTGCCAGCAGGCCGGTTGTCTGCTCTGCCTGTCTGGGTTTCGTTGCTGTCTGTCCTGACACACGGTGATGTTGAGGGCAGCGACGCCAGACGTCTCCCTGCGAGGGGGCTGGGGGGAGGTGGATGTGCCTCGCCACCCTGGCAGCCAGGAATCTCTTCCTCATACCTGATCCAAGCCTGCCCTCTGTCACTCTGGAGAGCTGCTGGGATTTCATGGGAAGGAAGGGTTCTGCTGCTCTCAAACCACAGCCTCTGGGGGAAAGCGTTTCCGGGGGTGGCAGGTGCATTCTGTCTCTGTCTTTGCCTTATCTCAGGTGATCTCTAAGGTCTGTTCTAACCCTAACCATTCCGTGATTCTGAGGTCCCTTTCGCAGGGGAAATTCTGATTTGCAGCCAGCACTTTGCTCTCTGGAAGATGTGTGTATTATACACAGGACTGGCAGGACTAGCCAACACTTTCCTTTAAAAAACAAAAGCAGAGGAAACTGGGTTTCAAATGCCACGAATGTTCATTTGAGTGTTTGTTGTTTCCAGGAAAAATGCTGGCATTTTCATCGAGATAGCCATTTAAAATGTGCTTTGTATTGCAAAAGAAGCTGGTTTGGGTTTCTCTGAAGTATTAGGTATTTATTTATGATGTCTTCTAGATGCTGTGTCCTAAACACGGTATTTTCACAAGCTGCAGTTGAAGCCCTTTATGGGTTTTTAACCCTTTGTTTCTGCAGAAGTGGTTTTTTTCTCCCACCTCACGTAAGGTCCCAAAGCCCTTCCTGTGATTCCCTTGTACTGTTTCCTAGAGTTCACGTTGCACTAGATGTGTTTGGAATCCCCAGGAAGGCATCGTTCCGCCCTGGCAGGCAGAGCTGAGTCCCAGGGGTTTGCAGCAAACACTGGCAGAGCTCCCTGGGCTTCTGGAGCTGGGGTGTCAGCAGGCTGGTCCCTGCAGGAAGGTCACCCTCCTGTTTCCCAGCAGAGGCAGGAGGCATGGGGTGTCCGTGGTGCACCCACATAACCTCTCATACTCCCTGACATTTGTGCAGGGGCCTGAGAGACTGGTACAGGAGTTTGAAACTCATTTATTGGTTTTTCCCCATGAGTTTTGCCCTGAGGCCCTAAGACCCAGCCATTTCCCTGGGAATGCAGCAGTCAGACCGCCAGGGTTAAATGCCACACGTGTGGCTTGGCCTGAAAATCTCACCAAAGGCATCACCTTCACCGTGGGGGGTTGTTAATTTATTAGATAGCACCTACTCCTCTGGGGTTATCTGTTTGGAAATAGCCAAATGCTCCGTGATGTTGCTCTGGAACAGCCTCTACAAAGGCCAAAGGCTCGTCCGATGCTTCCCAGAGCAACACCAGAGGAAAAACAGAGAGGGTAAAGGAAAGCTCCAAGCTGCATGAAGCCCTTCTCCCTTCTCTTGAAGGCAGGCTGTAAAGACTAGGTGGCCTTTCCCAAGCTGCTGTGTCTTCCTTATATCCGTGGCTGAGGAGAACCTTAAAAATTGAATATAAGAGAAGACAGCACGTGGCCCTCTTGGAAAGAAGGGAATGACGTGAACTATTCATGGCATCTCCCTCTGATTTGATGTGACAGCAGGGCACTCTAAGCACTGTCTCAGGAAACCAAGTATAGGCGAAATGTCTGCTTCCATCTCCCCCAACCCGTCCCCTCCAGCTACAGCTGAGATACGCCTGCAATTCACCGACTGTGTCATGTCTGGCAGAAGGGTCTGCTCTCAAAAGTGTCAAAGACAGCTGGAAATGAACTTCAGTAATGGCTCAAAAAGTGAGTGAAAACTCGGCCCACAGCACCGTGNCGCACCGCCCCGGCCCCTCAGGCTCTCCCCCAGCCCGGACAAGCTGCCCGGCAGTGGCCAAGCCCCGACCGAGCTCCAGAGGGGCCAGACCAAGAGGCACCTCAGAGCCCTCAGCAATCCAGGCAGCAACGCACGGGCAGGAGGACACAGATGGCCATTCCTGCCTGGGACAGGCACCAGTGGCCATCTCCAGGCACCAGTCTCGCAGGGATCCCCGCAGCTCCAGCCCTTTCCCACCCACTCTGTCAGCAGCCTTAAGCCTTCAACAGGACCACCAAAGGCCAAGGGGCTTCTGGCCATTTTCCTTTCCACACTGCACACCCAGGCAACTTGCTGAGCACAAGCACCCGTTTTCCCCTCCTCCTCTATGCCCTGCAGACACTAGGCACCAAAAGAAAGCTCCTGGGCCCCTGTGCATGACAACAGCAATTTCATATTTCCATACTGACATAAAGTCTTCCCTGCAGGCTCAAGGGGCCTGAGCAGACAGAGCTCCTGGGATTAGCTCTTCATAGACTTACACCAGCTGCCACACAGAGGAGGCTTCCTACTCCCCAGCCTTCTGCAGGTGGTCTTGCACCTTCTGAAACCTGGAGCATAGGGAGCTCTCTGTGCAGCTTTTAAGAGTTGCAGGGTTTGAAGTGCCAAGCTTGAGACGGCAGGACTGATGTCGTAAGTCAGGTCTTGAAGGGCTGGAAGAGAGAGGAGCAGAGCCATGGTCAGATCCCAGATCTGCGGGGACCCGAGGAGAGCCCCCTGCCAGGGCCATCCCAGCCAGCTCTTGCCATGGCCAGGAGGGAGCAGGGGCACACGGGATCAGGCAGAAGGTGCTGGCCACGAATCCCCCACGAGCCCCTGAAGCCTCTCTGTGCTCTGCCCATGCCGCCCCTCATCCGCACAGGGAGCAGAGCCCTCCGCAGCCGGGGCAGGGACCGCAGCTCCCCGCTGCACTCACCCTTGTAGGCGAGGCAGAGCTCTTCCTGCTGCCTCCTCACGTACCGCCCGGCGACCCCTGCCAACACAGAGCCTGTCACGGACCCCGGCCCGGGTCCTGCTGTGGCAGGGCAGGGAGGAACCCGGGCTCGTGGCTCCCCAATGAACCTGACGGCCGCCTCTCGCAGGGGCTCCTGCGGGCTCTCCAGGTACGGCAGCGCCTGGCGCAGGTGCTCGGCCGCTCGGCTCCTGTCGTCCTCCAGCTGCAGGGAGCGCCAGGAGGGAAGGGTTGGCGCGGGCTCAGCCCCTTGGCCGGGCCCACAGCTGCCAGCCCCACACGCTGGGCACCGGGGGCAGGGGGCTTCTCCAGGCTGCGGCTGGGGCTTCCAGGCCATCCTTACCAGGCGCTCGCTGAACTTCCATGGCTGGTCCTTCTTCACCACCTGCTTCAGATGCCTCTTCTTCAGGAACCTTATCGCCGAAAGCAGCGTTTCCCGGGAGGCCTGGAGAGCAGCAGAGCCCCGGGGATGGCACCACAGCCCAGGGCACAGGACCCGTGTCCCTCTGCTGAGGGCAGGAGGAGGCTGCAGCCCGCGAGTCCTCACCTCTGCCACGCGCTGGTTCTCGTCATGGCAGTGGAAGAAGAGTGGGAGAAGGCTCTGGTGCACGTGCGTCCTCAGGGGCTTTTTCCCCTTGTCCATTACCAGCTGCATCACCTCTCGGAAGAGTTGAATGGAGAGCAGCTGCACATGGCTGTTGTCCTGTTGGAAAGGAAGGGGAGAAGAACCAGCAAAGGTTTCTCCAGGCCCACCTGGGCGCAGGCCTGAAAATCCCCAGGGCACAAAGTGTCCAGGAGGCACCCAGTGGCAATGGCTGGGGGCACAGAGCCTTACGTTGTCAAAGAGTGGCCGGAGTGCCTCAGCCAGCTGCAGGGCAGTGGGACTGGATATTAGGGTGTCCCTGTCCTGGAGCTCATTCAGGAATACAGAGAGGATCAGTGCAACCACCTCTCCATCTGCATCCTGCAGTAGGTCCATGAGGCTTTGTGTCAGACTCCGGATGCTTTCGGCCTGTGTGGAACATAATGCTGCCCTGTGAGGCCATGAACTGTAGAGTCATAGCACGTCCTGAGTTGGGAGGGACCCACAAGGATCATCGAGTCCAGCCCCTGGCCCTGCACAGACACCCCAACAATCCCACCCTGGGCATCCCTGAGAGCATTGTCCAAACACTTCTTGAGCTCGAGCAGCCTTGGGGCTGTGCCCATTCCCTGGGGAGCCTGGGCAGTGCCCAGCACCCTCTGGGGGAAGAATCTTTATCTAATATCCAGCCTAAACCTCTCCTGACGGTGCTGCCCTTCCCATGCAAGGAAGCTGCAGATCACAATGAGGTCTCCCCTAGGTCTCCTCCAGCTGGAACAAGCCGAGTGCCCTCAGCCACTCCTCCTGTGGCTTCCCCTCCAGACCCTTCACTATTTTCATATCCTCCTTTGGACAATCTCAAATAGCTTCATGTCTTCTTTACGTTATGGTGCCCAAAATTGCACACAGCACCCAAGGTGAGGCCACGCCAGCCCAGAGCAGAGCAGGACAATCCCATCCCTTTCCTGGCTGGCAGTGCTGTGCCTGATGCACCCCAGATGTCCCTCCTGGCTGCCAGGGCACTGCTGACTCCTGCTCACCATCACAGGATCCCCACAGGTCCCTTTCCACAGCACAGCTCTCCAGTCTCTCATTCCCTGCTCTAAACACACAGCCAGGCTGCCCGTGCCAAGTGCAGAATCTGGCACCTGCCCTTGTTAAACTTACTATGGTTGGTGATTGCCCAGCCCTCAAATTTAGTATCGACAGCTCCTCCCAATTTAGTATCATCAGCAAACTTTAGTATTTCTTCAAGTCCTGTGTCTGGGTCACTTATGAATGGCTGCACACCAATGCCGCTCTGGTGCTGCAGGCCCACGCTGCTGCTGCAGGGCCCAGAGGCCAGAGGCCTTTCCCCAAGCACTCAGGCAGCTGAACCGCGAGGCAGGAGAGCTGGGAGCAGCTGCCTCAGCGCCCAAAGCCCAGCCAAGCCCAAGGGACAGCATTCCCCAGCCCCACTCTCCCAGAGCAGCTTCAGCCGCTGCCCCCTTCTCACCACCGAGGGGTCTTTGCTGAGCACCACGAGGCCTCTGAGTGCCAGGCGACGCTTTTCCCTGGATCTGCTCTGCAGGCGCCTTGAAATGATCTCCAGGACGCTGTCACTCCATTCCCTCATCTCGTGGCACTCAAGCACCTGAAAGGCACAGGGCAGTGACAGGGGAGCCGGCCGGCAGGAGCCCACAAGCGCCCAGGGCTGGGCCCAGGCAGCAGCGCAGGGCGCGGGCACCGTCCCAGGCAGCTGCGGCTGTGAGAGGGCAGAGAGCTGGGAGGCAGCTGAGCGAGGCAGCGCTGGCCATCAGGCTCACCTCCACAAGGAACGCCAGGGCAGGCAGATCCCAGCGTGGCTGCTCTGCGCTGAGCAGCCCCAGCAGGCGGAGCGCGATGCAGGAACACAAGGGGTTCGAGGCACGGCGCATCTCCCTGGCAGGCAGAAAAGGCACTGAGACCAGGGGGGCAAACCTCTCCCAGGGCAGACTCACACGGGTCTGGTCCTTCCCCAGCAGCCTGCAAGGGGACCTGGGCCCTCTGGGAGGTGGCTGCTCCTGGGCACCCTCCTCTCCTGGCCTTTTCCAGTCTGCTCAGCCATCCCTCGGTGACAAGGCCTTCTGGTCTGCCACCACAGGGACTGTGTGGGGCACCCAGGGAACAGGGCACAAATGTCAGGGGCAGCAGGGAGAAGGGGGTCTCACCTGGCCAGCAGAGCCACTGCATAGTGCTGGGTGTCAGCACACAGCAGCGCGTCCCAGCCACGCTTGCGTTCCATTGCCACCAGTAAATCCAGACACCGCAGATGGCGGAGCAGGGCCTTCAGGGTCTGCACTGCAAACCTGTGTGCACAGCAAAGCCAGGTCACACTGGGAGCACTGGCTCCTGCCCTGGGGACTTGGGAGAAATGGGATGGAGCACCTGTTGATGCTGGTAGAAAAGCTGAGTTGCTCCTGGCATTCCTTCCAGAAGCTATTGACCTCCTCTGGCATCTCCAGCGTGCTGACAAAAGCTTGGAAGAGCAGAGCCACGAGGAGATGGGGGGAATATTCGATAAATGGCTCTGGGCACCAGGGCAGGCGGAGAATCTCCCAGACCACCCTGGTTGCCTGCAAAGGACAAAGCAGCCCGAGACAGCGCTCAGTGCCCAGGCGTCCATGTGGCAGGGCCCGAGCGTGGAGACGCAGGGGGAGCACCGGGCCTGGTGCCCCTGCACCTGCCCCTAGGCCAGGCTTCAGCCCAG
>VYXC01007883.1:182737-195979 GCA_013397175.1 Platysteira castanea
GGGGCTGGGGGTCGGGGGGCGCCCCGCGTTCGGCAGGAGGGGGGCTGACCTCTCTTTCCCCTTCCCTTCCCGCAGGTGCCCCCCGCCGCGGCTGCTGCTCGGGCTCTTTGTCCTGCTGGCCCCCGCCGCTTCCCAGGAGCCGGGTAACGTGCGCGGGATGCTGCGGGATGCTGGGGAGGGGGGTCCCTGCCGCCGTGCCCGGGCTCCCATGCCTCCTCCCTGTCCTGAAGCCCCCCATCCCCTGGGAGGCTCTCCTCAGCAGGAGGAGTCTCCCCTCGGGCCAAATGCTGCGCCCAGCCGTGGTTCCCGAAGCTGGGGGCGATCCCTTCGCTGGCCGCACCCCCCGTGGCTGCCGAGCCCGGGGGGTCGCGTGTGCTCCATCCCATCAGCGGCCGGGGATGCTGGGGAAATCCCTGGCTGCAGTTCCCCGGGAGGAGGGCGGTTCGTCGGGTCCGTGCCGGCCGTGGGACAGGCGGGATGGCGCTGCCCCAAGGCGGCCGCGCTCCATGCGCTAGCGGTTTCTCCGCAAGCCCTCCCCGTGGCTGCACGTCCTGGGAAGTGTTGTGAGCGGTCGGGAGCCTCGAGCGGGTGCCCTGGGGATGCAACACCTCCCACACCCTTCTGGGCTTTTCCCTGCCTTCGGGGCTGGCTGTAACATCCCGCTTCTCAAGCCGCCGGTGCGCCGGGAGAGGGGAATTCAGTGCTGACTCAGCTTCCCAGCCCTGCTTTCCCCACGAGGCACACGAGCCGGTTCTCCCGCTGCCTGCTTTTCTGGTGAACTTTACCTCCCCGACAGGGAAGCTTCCTGCCGGCTGCCAGGCGGGATGAAAGCCCTCCTCCCCTTGCAGCCGGTCCCTGGATGCGCGCCCAGCGCCCGGAGGCGGGAACAGCCACGGCTGACACAGGGAGCCCCCGCTCAGATCCCGGGAACCCCACCTGCCAAAGCAGCTGAGCTGCCAGTGACGATCCAAAACCAGGACAGAGCGGGTTTTCTCTGGGGTAGTGGTCAGGCCGTCTTTGGCTTGTGCCAGCACGGTGTGAAGCATCACTCGTGTCCCTCTCTGCCGTCACAGTCACAGGCTGGGCACGACGTTTCTGTCTGTGGTGTCCCCAGGTACAGGCGAGCTGGAAGTCGGCCGTGAAATTGGTGGATTATTTACTGGAGCAGGGCTTTGTGTCATCTAGGAACAGCTCTGGCACTGCTCCGTGGGCAGCGGGGTCAGCTGTGGAGGGAAGGAGGCCGGCTGGGGCAGCGGGGATGCCCAGCACTCCCAGAGCACGTCTGGGAACACTGGGAGAAGCTCTCCGAGTGCCCCGGGCTGCATTTATGATGCTGCTTTCTGTGGCGTGGGTGCCTCCCCAGGCACCGCGGGAACAAAGCCCCCCTTGGAGATCTGCAGAGCTGGGAACATCATTCCCATGTGAAGTCCTGAATTGGCTATTTTAGGTCCCTGGAGACTGTCCAGTGCGGCCGAGCCGAGCTGGAGGGCCGGGCGCTGCTTTAATAGTGGGTACTCAGAGTTATCCATGCCCTTCCCACCCTCCCTCCATCAGCATCCTTGGGCCCTCAGGGCTGGCCAGGCCCCTTTGCCGAGCTGCAGGTGCATCCCCCAGCTCGGAGCAGCCACGCTGGGGGGCCCCAGGAGGTTTCCCAGGCCGTGCAGAGGGGATGAGCGCCGGGGCAGCGCGGCCGGCGCCGGTCACCGCTGGCAGGGAGGTGCCCGTCTCACCCAGCTGACTTGGCTGTCTCCCAAAGGCAGGCTGCAGATCGGGTTTTAAAGGAATTCAGCGGCTTGGTGTGGCTTTTTCTCCCTCTTTTCTTTTTTCCTTTCCTTTCCCATCCCCCTTCCCTTGGTTCAATGTCCAAGGACTGCAGGGCCTGTTCTGCCAGCCCGCCTTTGTGATGGCTCCTGGGGAATGTTTGCTCCGAAGGCTGTCCTGGCATGGAGATAACCTTTCTGTTTATCTGCCTGCCTTGCAAATTTGGGGGCTTAGCTGCCCCAAGCTGGGCTGGCCTCTTATCACTGGATCTCTGGGATTCCTCAGGAAGGGCACGTAGCCACAAGGAATCGTGCGGGGATGCTGCCGTGGGTCTTGTCTGGGGAGCATGCAGGGAATCACAAGCAGGGCTCTGAGTGTCCCCCAGGCATGGGCTGGGTCAGATGCTGGGGAAATCCCCATTCCCAGCGGGGCAAACCTGTGCCAGGTCCCTGGATAGGGGGGATCAGCTGGCCAGGCCACCCCAATCTGGTGGTAGAGGTGACCAAGCATTGGAACCGACTGGCCAGGGAAGTGATGGAATCACCATCCCTGGAAGTGTTGGAAAAATGTGTAGATGTGGCTCTTGGGGACATGGTTTAGTGGTGGAACTGGCTGTGCTGGGTTAGTGGTTGGATTTGATGATCTTGGAGGTCTTTTCCAACTGTAGTGATTCCGTGATTCTGTGATCCTCGCTCAAATAGAATTTCTGTGCATCAGTTTGGGGCTGGGACGAGCCCCAGAAGCAGCCCCAGCTCTCTGCTGTGCTGCTGCTGAGGGAGCAGGCAGCACCTGGGAGTTGAATCTGCCTCCTCCCGCTGTTGTGGACAGCAGGTGCTGGAGCTGCAGGTGGAGAGGCTCATTCCTGATAATTTCCATCCCCAGTGGGTTCAGGGTCCTGCTGGCTGGGATTCCTCACAAGCACGTGGTGCTGTGCAAAGCAATTTACAGCCTGTGACACAACTGCCCTGGCCTCTAGGGGGTTTGACAGGTGGATCAGAGCTTTCCTAGCATTATTTTAGGAATTTCTTCAGAAGGCTGGGTGGAATTGGCCCTCAGCATCAGGGGTTTTTCTTGGGCAGGGCTGGCACCTCTCAGCGCTGGCAGCGTCCTTTGACTGCCGAGGTTCCCAGCAGGGGCTGGAGGAACTGGGGAGGATGCTGTGCTCCAGAAGCTCCTCAGGCTCTTCGCCTCCTTATCAGCTGGCAGGACTGCTGTTTGCAAACCCTTATCTGTGCCGTGGGAGCTGCTGGGGAGGGGGAGCTGCCCCGGGCTGCCGGCAGCTGGAAGGAGGCGAGGCTGCGGCATCTCCCTGCAGCACCTCTGGGCTCCTGCTCGGCCACCCCTGGCAGGTGGATCCCATCCCTCCTGCCCGGCCCGAGGAGGTGGCAGCAGAGGTGAAGTGGCCGTGCTTGGATGGCGCTTTGGGGCTGGAAACTGGGTTTAAAACGAGACTGAGTATTCCTGCAGAGTGGCTGTGCTCCCGGGCAGGAGTTTGCTTCCGTTGCAGCACACAACCTTTTCGAGCCCTAATCCTAATTTTTCCATTACTTCTCCAGCTCCGTACCTGAGCTCGGTCCATCCACAGCATCCGTTCTCCCAGAGCTCCTGCCTTGGTTTTGGGTTTCCCTGTGGTGTGTGCTGGCCCAGCGTGGCCGTGAGTGGCTGGGAGCTCCCTCCCCACTGCTGCGTGTCCCTGGAGGGATGGAGAGCTGAGCTGCTCTTCCCCGTGGCCACTAGAAAACCCTGCCCACACACTCCCGCATTCTGGAGAAGCAGGGTGGGTTTTTTTGGCTCTGAAGAGCAGCCTCTTGGTGACACTGCTCCCTGTTTATTTTGGCCTGCAGCTGGACTAACCTCTTCTTCCCGTGCTCATGGCGACAAAACTTGGGTGCTGTTGAACAGCAAATCCGAGCCCTTGCAGAAAACATTTTGCAATCCTGCCCCAAGCGTCATCAGCTGGCTTAAAAAATCCCTGAGCAGAAAGAACTGTGCTGCTGGGAAGCTGGCTTTGCTCCTGGGGGGATGTCACCAGTGCTTTACGAGGAGGCGGGAGCGTGCGGAGCAGGGGCGAGGACTCATCCAAGGCTGTGTCCTCTGATTAAAAGAGGGAGAGGGACTTTTTACATGGGCCTGGAGTGACAGGACAAGGGGAAACGGCTTCACACTGACAGAGGGGAAGGTTGGATGGGATACTGGGAAGGAATTCTTCCCTGTGAGGCCCTGGCACGGCGTCCCAGCTTGCCCCGAGAAGCTGTGGCTGCCCCTGGATCCATGGGAGTGTTCCAGGCCAGGTTGGACGGGGTTGGAGCACCCTGGGGCAGTGGAAGGGGTCCCTGCCTGTGGCAGGGGGTGGAACAAGGTGAGGTTTAGGGTCCCTTCTGACCCGACCCCTGTTCTGTGACGGGGACACCGCGTCTCTCCCGCACCACTCTGGCCTGTGGTGACTGTTTGGGATGAGGCTCTAAGCCCTGGAATAACAATCCCAGCAAGTGCTCTGCCTTTTTTCCCAAACTCTTGATAGTTTACCAAGAAAAGAAATAATTCTGGCATTTCAGTAGAGAGTTCAAAGTGCTGAAGGAGACATCCGGGATCAAGTATCAATGTATATCAGCAGCCCAGAGGTATGGGATTAATGAAACATTCTAACAATTCTTCTGCTGTGTCTGATGACATTTGGGAAAGCACTGGAGGGGAATCATTTCCAAGAGTGTGCTGCGTCTCTCTGACTGAGTGTGCAGCCTGGAGGCAGTGTCTTGGACAATAGAGAGAAATTCTTCCCCCTGAAGGTGTCGTGGCACAGGTACAGGTTGATGTGAGAAGCTGTGTCTGCCTCGTTCCTGGAAGTGTTCAAGGATGGGTTGGACAGGGCTTGGAGCAGCCTGGGACAGTGGAAGGTGTCCCTGCCCGTGGAAGGTGTCCCTGCCCATGGCAGGGGGTGGCACTGGATGGGATTTAAGGTGCCTCCCACCCAAACCATTCTGTGAAGTGGATGAGCTCACCCCACGTCCCCGTTTCCTCTCTGCCAGCTGTGGGCTGCTCTCCCCAGCTCCCCTGCCCTCCAGCCACATTCCTCACCCCCTGGGCACCCACGCGTGTGGGGTGCCCTCGGGAGGGTGTGCCCTGTCCTGCGGGTGGGTGGGAGGTGGTGCAGGGGGAACCTGCAGTGATTTCAGCTGGTGCTGAGTCCCCTCGAATCCTGGGGACTGGGAACCAGTCCCTGACTGGGTGGGCGGAGGAAGGTGCGTGGTAGCAGCACGTGTGTGGCTTTGGTGTGGGGCTCGGTTACCTGGGGAGCTCATTGCCCAAGTTATCACTGAAGCACAAGGAGCTGAACAGGGTTAGAGAGTGGTTTGGAAATTTGTACAGCTGACAGGGGCCCTGGCAGTGCCTCAGTGTGGATTTGGAGCCACCGGGAGTGACAGAGGGAGAGCTGTGGGTGACAGAGGGTGAGGGGCAACAACCTCCACACCCTCCGGCGTGAGCGTGGTTAATCCACGCCTTGGGGGCGAAGGGGTGGTTCCCACCGGCCAAAGGGGGTGGCTCTTGCCTCCTGAGGAGCGCTGGGATGGAGCAGGACACCGACAGCCCCAGGGCTGCGGGCTGGGCTGCTCCAGGGCCAAGGCTCCAGAGGCGTGCTGTGCTCCTGGCTCTGGCTTTCTCAGCAAGCAACATCTGGTCCGGAACATCCCCTGTCTTAAAAAGGTTGCTTTTGTGGAATTTTTATTGCTTTTTTTTGGCATCGCCTCCCAGCCCTTTTCTGAGATGGAAATTGGTCATTAGTGGATTTTATTGTGTTTTTGTTTTATTCCCAAGCTCAGTCTGCTGGTTTCTTCCTCCCCTGGGGACTGCAAGATCTGGCTGTTCCTCTGACCCTGTCCCCAAGTTGTGGGAGGCTGCTCAAACAGCCCGGGGTGGGAATAGGAGCCGGGGCACCTGGAATCCAGCATCACCAGCCCCGTGCTCTTCCCGCTCTCACCACGGGCATAAATCTCCCACAGCCCAGTGGTCCTTGAAGCTATCTCTGAGTTTATAGCTCCTAAGTTAGCCACCTGCCTTCCCTCTGGGAAACCCGGTAATCAAACCAATTTATTCTTTTCCACCCTCCTCGTTAGTCTGTAACTTAATTGAGTTGGAGACTGTTGACTTTTGGATAAACAGCAACTGTTTGATAACCCCCAGATAAGCTGCTGGTGCTCACTTGAGGCGTGGTGGGAAGGCATCCATACAGCTTAGTCCTTTCCCCTGGGGTCCCAAAATGCTTTCCAGGGGGGCCAGGACCCTTATCTGGGGGACCCAGGACGTGTGGGTGACACGGAGCCCCAGGACACCTCAGTGATGCCAGCGTCTCCCCAGCTGGGTCCCAGAACTGGAGAAGTGCCCTGTCCTGCTGAGAGCTGGGGCTCAGGGGGGCACTGGTGGGTGGGAGGGGGTGGAGCAGAAACCTGCAGGGATTTCAGGTGGCACTGGTATCCCCTGGGATCCCAGGGAGTGGGAGAAAGTCCCGGCCCCACGCGCTGTGGGTGCAGGGAGGCGTGTGGCAGCAGCACGCCTGTGGTTTTTGGCTTTGCCTGTAGATTTCCCGAACAGTTTGGCTTGGAAGGGACCTCAAAGCCCACCTCGTTCCACCCCCTGCCACGGGCAGGGACACCTTGCACTCTCCCAGGTCGCTCACACCTCAGGCTTCCATTAACCCGTTGTTACTTCCACGGCTGCTCTGGGCACAGCTCCTTGGTGGGGAGGTGGATTTGTCAGGCCGTGCAGGTGGAGGGTGCGCGGGGGTTCTGGCGTCCCCTACGGGAGTTGGGAACCCTCATGGCACCCTGCGAGGCCGGGCTGCCAGCCACTGGCCAGTGCTGGCACCGGTGGCTCCTCTGCCACCTTCTCGTCGGGCTCAGCCGAAAGAGTTAAGGGAGCCGCCGGAGAGGGGCCCCCGGAGGCAACTGCTGGAGGTAATCATCTTCCCTCGGCTCCTTTTTCTTTCCCCTGCTAATTGCGGAGTTGACATCGTCCCCTCTCATGAAAGGCTCTTTTGTCGGCCGCGTTGCTGGGCAAAGCCCGGCCTTGCCAACAGGTTGCGAGCCCCGGGCCCGGCTCCTGCGCATCCCTCTGCGGCGGCAGGTACTGAAATGCCTCTTCAGGGACAGCCGCGTCCCTCCCTCCCTGGCTCCCGTCCGAAACAGAACCTAAACAGCGGCAAAACCCCCTCCCTTCGGCCAGCGGGGCCTGATTTTCGCCCGGTTCCACCTCGGCAGCGGAGGGAAAGGTCAGCCCGTCTAGACTCTAATCCGACGAGTGTTGTGTTTCTCCGCCCGCGGGTGTCCTGGCAACGGGATCGGAGCGCGGCGCGGTCCCGCTCCATCCCGGGCCGGCGGTCCGGCCGCTCCGCACGGCTGGGCTGGGCTCCGGCCCGGCCCTGCCTGCGGTTCTGGTGCCGAACATCAGCCCAGCGGCGGGGGAACTGGGGATGCTGGTGGCGGAACAGGCTCGCGGACGTGTTATCCATCCCAGCGGTGGGTGGGCCACCCCTGAAGCACTCGTGCCCCAAGTAGGGCCTGTTTTGGGGACCGAACCAGGATGGGATGCTCCACACCAGCACCTTGGGACAGCCCGGGCCGCTGTAAACCTGACTCTCACTGTGGAAATGGGTCTCCCAGTGCATCCCCTGCATCCCAATGCTCTGATCTCCCTCCCAGAACATCCCTCCCAGAGCTCTGGTCTCCCACTACATCCCCTCTATCCCAGCACCTGGGTCTCCCAGGACATCCCTCCCTCCCGTTCCAGCTGTGCGGGGGTAGCTGTTAACCCCTGACATCCCTCTGGCCTCGGGGTCAGCCACGGTGGCAGCCACACCGGTGAAAACGTTTGTTTGGGTCGGGAGCAAACGTGTTTCCAATTTCCTTTATTCAGCTGTGTAATCTTTTTATCTCGCTGCTGCTGCTGAGTCACCTGACGGCCCCAATTTGCCTCCAGGTGCTGCTGGCGGAGCCTCCCTGCCCGTGCCGGGGCTCAGGGCTGCGGCTGGTGCCAGAGCCCAGCGCCCAAACTCCCGAGGGGTGGCTCCCAGCGGGGCCGTGCATCCGGAGCCCCCCGCACCCCTGGCGGGGCCGCCTGATAACATTGTCCCGTTGTAATCTTTGCGAGCCTTTCCTCCACGCTCCCAGCGGCCCCTTTCCGGGCTTTCTCCTGCCTTCTCTTCCTTGCGGAGTGGCCGGCCGGGGTTTCTCCCACCGGCTTTCATCCCATCCTTGCTATCCCCCCATCCCGCCGGGCTCTGAAATCCCCGAGCGCGGGGCGCAGAGGAGCCACAAGGGGTTTGAAGAGCAAAGTCGGGGTGAAATCTTTGCCGCTGCCACCCAGAGGAGCCGGGAGCTGGGTGCCCGGAGCTCCTGCCGGCTCCTGCGTCCTTCCGAGCAGGTGCTGGGCCCGGGGCAGGGCTCTCCCCGGAGCTGCTGGAGCCCCGGCGCTCCGGCTCCGCGCCCTGCAAGCGGCCACACGCTCGGGGAGGCTGCGGGCCCGGGAGAGGGGGCTCATTCCCGTCCCAGCTGGGCGCTCCGCAGACGGGCTGCAGCTTGCCCGGAGTCCCGGAGCGCGGCTCCTGCCTCCGTGGGATTTTTTTTTTTTTTCCCCCTGCAGCTGGAGCGGGTTAAGTGGGGTTTTAGGAGCGTTTTCTTTTCTCCTGGGTGCTTAAAACAACAATAAATAAAATCCCAGCCCGGCGAGTGACGCTGCTGCTGCGAGGAAGGGGAGAGGTTGCTCTGCTGATTTATGGGGATTTTTTTGGTTTTTTTCAGCTTTACAGGTCACTGCTAGCATTTGTGGAATTGGCTTTGCTGCAGGAAAAACTGGTTTCCAGCTTTCCCGTTAGGAAGAAACTTCTGCGATCGTGTAATTAAAACGCAGAAGAAAATAAAATGGGTAGGTGCCAGAGGAGCTGGTTGTGGTGCTCGTAGCAGGGTCCTTTGGAGGCTGTGTGTGTCCTCTGCCTTGCTCTGACCTTGGCCGTGCTGCTTGCAGCCTGTGGCAGGAAAAAAAAATGACATTTTTGTGCCCTTTTCTGGGCTTTCTGGCTCCTGCACCAGCCTGCAAAAGCAGGAAAAAAAAAAAAATCTGCATTTTGACCATGGGAATGTTTTAATCCATCTTGAGGCAGTTTCCAGAGTTTTTTTATCAACTTATCTGGGCTGGGGCTGGCACCAGGCTGAACTCCTATTAGGCAGGGAATGCTGGGACTGTGACTCCTCCATCCCATAAATGCAAAATTATGGATTTGACTCAGCCCCATCCTCCTGCAGTGGGACAGCAGCAGCCTGCAGGGTCTCAGGGTCTCATCCTGGGGGTCCTGGCTCCCCAGAACTTCTGAGGAGAGAAGGGAAACTCTGCTTCCATGGGATTTTTTTGGATTTTTTTTTTTTTCTGATTAAGGATTCACCTCTTAGACTTGGATATTTGGAAGGTGAATATTTTTTAATCTGGGATAGGGATGGGGGAAAGACCCCCTGGTTTTTGGGGCAGCTTGAACCCCAAGCATGGCCATCAGGAAAAAAACCACCCCGAATCACAGAATCCCAGAGTGGTTTGGGTTGGAAAGGACCTCAGAGCCCATCCAGTTCCACCCCTGCCATGGCAGGGACACCTCTCACTGTCCCAGGCTGCTCCCAGCCCCAGTGTCCAGCCTGGCCTTGGGCACTGCCAGGGATCCAGGGGCAGCCACAGCTGCTCTGGGCACCCTGTGCCAGGGCCTGCCCACCCTGGGCCAGGGAACAATTCCTGCCCAATCTCCCATCCAGCCCTGCCCTCTGGCAGTGGGAAGCCATTCCCTGTGTCCTGTCCCTCCAGCCTTTGTCCCCAGCCCCTCTCCAGCTCTCCTGGAGCCCCTTCAGGCCCTGGCAGGGGCTCTGAGCTCTCCTCCTCTGACCAGACCCAAACCCCACCGGGGCAAGGTCCTGCTGCAGTGAACCTGCTTCAGCAGGGCTTGGATGTGCCGGTCCCCCGAGGTCCCTTCCCCTCCGGGGCGCTGGGAGTGACGTCCCCGCCAGGCTCGCCCAGCCCTCCCAGCCCGCCCCCCCTTTGAACCCTCTGGTATGTGAATTTCTGCTGGTGTCAGAGGGTCGGCGGCTGCAAAATCCCTCCCGGTTAAAGGGTGGGAATACCAGTGTGTGCAGCTTGGGATAATTACCAGTTGTCAGCAAAACAATAGTGGCATTGTGGGGCAGGAGCAAAGGGAAAGGGCCCCTGTCTTGAGCGTAATGTTACTTTTCTATTTACGTTGCCATAGTCTTTGCTGAGAAATGGCCCTATTCTCTCTAATCCTCCCCTTCAGGCATGCCTGCTGGGCTTTTTTGTGCGGTTTGGGTTTTTTTTTTTTTAACCCCTTCTCATCCCAGGGAACAGCTTGTGGGTACCCATCTCTGAGGCGCTGTGCTGCAGGGATGCCCTTGGCCCATGGCATCGTGCCCGTGGGCTGGGCAGCTTTGCTTTGGGATGCTGATGCCCGGGATGGTGCCTGGCTATGGCATCATCCCTGCGCTCAGGAGGGGGCAAACCTGATCTGGAATCTCCATCTTCATGCAAGCAGGAATCAAATTTACACCCCTCCTTGTTCTTGGCATCTGTCCTGTTACAGGCAGCGAGCTTCACTGCATTAAAGCTATTTATTGACCTTGTATCTTGCTTTAAAACCGAGTGACTTGTAGAAAAAGGGAATAGTTGGTCAAACGCTGGCTCTGGTTGTGGGCTGGAAAGGGATGATGTGTGTTCCGGCCGTGTTCTGGCCTCATCCAGCTCCTGCTGGCTTTGCCCAGCACTTGCATGCAGCAGCAAAGGATCACCGGCCTGTTTGATCCCTTTGCTGTCCATCTCCAAGGGTGTTTTGAGGACTTCCTCCAAGGATCTAAGTTTTCCTGCCTAAATGCTTGTGGGGACATGGTAGGGAGTGGGGGATTTCAGCCTTGGCTGGTGTCAGGTTGTCGTCGCTCACCTCAATTCCAAGGTGTTTGGTTGATTTATCTCCCCCCGTGCCTGGCCGGGCGGGTTCGAGGCCTGGGTGACTTTTTCCCTGTTCCAGTGGCCCCTCATCCAGGCCGTTTGTGACCCCCAGAGGGGCTGCCAGGCACCTGTCCCCATCGTGTCCCCAGCTCGGGGGCCCAAAAGGCCCGGCGTGGAGCGCGGTGCCCCGCTGACAGCCCGGGAGGGACGCGATGGGATGTGACAACAAAGCGGGACGGCCAAGGTCGCCTGCCTGGTGCAGAGGAAACTTTGGAAGGAGCCAAAACTTTGGAAATGCTGCCAAAGTCAGCAGCACAGGCGAACTATTGTCTGAGGAGTGCAGAGAGGTGGAAGGACCACGGAGCGGACACGGAGTCTTATTACGGGCACAGCCGGGGGCTTCCAAGCCAAACAAAGCCCCCAGCGCCGCAGGAGGGCAGCGCTGACAAGACCCGGGCTGGTTGGACGAGCTGGAGATTGCAGCTGAAATCCCAAAACAAACCCCCCTGCCGGATCCCCCTTTCCCTGTCCGTTCCCTAAGAAAACAGAGCTCCTCGCCACCTGGCCCCGCAGCAGGCGCGCGAGCTCGGATCCCGCCGGCCGCACGCTGCGCTGAGGGGGAGGTTAATGACCTGCCGCGTGGTTTTCCTCCCCGAAAATCCATGGCCAGGCTCTGTAAAGCATCCCTGAGCTGGGGCAGTTGTCTCCTGCAGCAGTTCAGGCCAGCTGGCACCCAGCACCGCCGGCTGGGGCGGGTGCAGGACGGGTGCTGCTCCACGGGATGGAGGCTGTGACGCTCCGTTGTCGCTTCAGGTACGACATCGCTTGGCAGCTCTGCTGTGTGTTGCTTGGTGGATTGGGGTTTTTAAGCTGTGTTGGTATTTTCTGTGCTTCTGAAGGCTTGGAAAACAGCTGGGAATGGGCAGCTCCCAGTTTTTGCTGTGTAGGCTTCGAAGTTGGTGCTGGGTTACCTGCCGAGAGTGCTTTGTTACTCAGTGAGATTGGAGTGTTAAAATCCTGGCATGGCTGAGGGGCATGGAAAGCTTTGTTTGGGGGGCACGTACCCCACCTGGGTGCCTTGTCCTGCTCTGATTTTCAGGCTGGGATGGCACCGAGTTGGGTGATAAGCCCTCCATCCCATCCCTCATCTCTCCTCATCCTGCTGCACAGCATCTGCCCGGAGCCGGGGTGCCGGGTGCATTGATCTCCCTGTATCCCGGGGGAAATAAGTGCCTGGGAATGGGAATGCACTTCCTCCCTGTCCCTCGGGGAGACAGCAGCCAACCCCCCTCCACCACCTGCCTGTCCCGAGGTGGTCACGGTGCTGCCAGAGCCCCCTCGGCTTCCTGCCGAGGCAGGAATGCCAGGAACTCGATTGAAATTCGGGGCTCCCCGCCTGAGCCAGAACCTCGGTGCGGGGTAAGGAGCGGGCTGAGTCTTCCCCTGCCCGGCGAGCAATTGCTCTGCAAGGTGATTTATTAACGCGGAGGAGGATGATCCAGGGGGTCGCATTCCTTCCCTCGCCTTCCCTGCCTTATCTCGGGGCTGTCGGGCGGCCCCGCAGGGAGGTGAGTGATGGGAAGCAGAGGCATGGCCCCAGTGGGGGCAGGATGAGGGGCACTGGGGGCCGCAGCTCACCCCAAGCTCACCTTGTGTTTCAAAGGCCTCCCTTGGGTTCGGCTGTGCCCGCACATTGATGCTCCCTCCGCACCGTCCGTTCTGCCCAGGAAACCTCCCGGGGTGGCCAAAGCCCCTCCAGCCCCAGTTCTCTGCTGCCTGGTCCCCTTGTCTGTGTGGATGGGGCAGAGCTGGACACCAGCACCTCTTGGCCGTGCCCTGTCCAGCCCTGCTCTGCTCAGGAGCAGGAGGAGGATGCAGGCGATGACAGGGGGCTGGGCACGGCCGCCCTTCCTCCCCTCCCGGGGCTATTTGGTGGCTCCCCCAGGCAATCGTGACATTTTCAGGTTTATTTTACCGAGGAATTTGCCGGGAGGATGTTTCTGGCTCTCCGGGAGTAAATATTTAGGAATGCTGCGGTCCCGGGGGCTCCGCGGTGTTGCACAGCCAGAGGCAGGGGGGAAACGCCGTCCTGGAGGCAGGGCCTGGCAGGGTGGCACCTGTGTCACTTCTGGGGCTGTGCTGGCTGCTGCCACTCCTGCCAGCTCGGCTCCTGTGCATCCTTGTCTCCCGCCTCCCCGGCAGCCCCGGGCTGGGTGCCGCTGCCTCTCCCGGGGACTGTCCCGGCGTGGGAGGTCAGCGGCTCGGGATGTGGGGATGTGGGGATGTGGCAACATCCTCGGCGTGCGTCTCCGCGAGGGCCTTTTGACCGCTGTTTGGGCTGTTAGATGGGGAACGGATTAGAATCCCAAACGTCAGTAGGATTTACAGAGACCATCTGCTGCTGACAGTCCCGGAATTCTTCTGCTCAGTGCGCGAGTGCTCCCGCGCTCCGGCTTTCCAGCTGTGCCGCTGCCAGGGCTTCCTTCCTTCCTTCCT
>VYXC01007883.1:196222-216634 GCA_013397175.1 Platysteira castanea
TCTGGGATCCCAGGGATCGCCACCGGGGCCGGCAAAGCGGGGTCCCCGAGGAAGCGGCTGCGCTCTGCTCAGCCTGAGGCTCCCTCTGCTGTCCGTCCGTCCGTCCGTCCCTCCGCCTGTCCGTCCATCTGCCCGGCTCTCGCTGGGCACTCCTTGGGCTGTGCAGGAGGAACTGCTGAGCTGGGCTGGGGCGGCTTCCCTGTCCTCTCTCAGAATTCTGCAGGGAGAGCAGCCCCGGAGAGAAACATCGGTGTGCTTTGAGCACGGGTGGAAGGCTGCAGGTCTGAGTGACAGGCTCCTCTTTCCTGCTTTTTATCTATTTTCCCCTCTTCTCCCCCCCGTTTTGTTTTTCTCTTTTTACCCCCATTTTCTCTTTTCAGTTTCCTTTCTTCTCCTTATTTTTTCCTCTCTTTCGTCTTTTTTCTTCCGCCTCTTTTCCCTTTCTCTTCCCATCCCCTTCCCCCCTCTTGCCTTGTTCCCCTCTTTTTTCCTCCTTCTCATCCCCCTCTTTTTATTCTGTTCTTTTCTCCTTTTCCCCCTCTTTTCTCCCCTTTTTTCCACTAGTTTTTTTTCCTCTTTTATCCTTTCTCTTGTCTTTTCTGTCTCCTTCTCTCTCCTTTCCTACTCTCATTTTCCACTTCTTTTCCCCTCACACTTTCCTCCACTTCCCACTCTTTCCTCGACTTCCCCAATCCATTTTTTTCTCTTTTCTCCTTTACTCCAACTCTCTTCCTCCCCTCTCATTTCCCCCTTCTCTTCTCCCCACTCTCTTTGCCCCCACTCTCTTCCCCCAGTCTCTTTTCTTCCCATGTCCACTCTTTCGCCCCACCTCCAGTTTTTCCTCTCTTTTGCCTTTCCCCGCTCTTTTTCCTCCCTCTCTATCCTTCTGGCCCAGGACTGAGCCCTCAGTGGCTTCTTCAGGCAGTGTAATCCCTCTTTTCCTGAGGAACCATGCTGCAGCACCAGCTGCAGGACAGCTTGGGGAGATGCCACTGGCCTGGCTGGGAGGGAACTGGGACCAGGGTGAGGGTCCAAACTTGCTTTCCAAGAAGTCCAAGGTTATGACGCGCTGGCAGCAGCATCTCATGGAGTGTGCAAAGTGCTTTTGGGAGCCGTCAGCCTGGAGGAGGCTGAAACAAGGGGTTTTCCCTGCTCTGCCAGCAAGCCAGCTGCCATGGCTTCTCCCTGGGGGAATCCTTCCCCAAAATGCCTCACCAGCCGGTGCATTCCCAGTCCCTGCCTGGCTGCTTGCTCAGTGGCAGAGCCAGTCGTGCTGAGCCGAGACGCTCTAGTGCCACTCGTGCCGCCAGCCCACCCTCAGGGCACCTATTTTGGAAATCCCCTCTTTTGGGGGTGCCCCAGCCCTGGCTCCTTCCCGGGGAGGTGTGCAGTGAGACGAGGATCATCCACTCCACGAGGGCGTCCCGCGGGACCGCTGCTCCACTCCGCCGTCATGAGCTGCCTAATCCCAGCGGGAGGGAGAAGCGGGAATTCCCGAGGATGGGCATGCACACGCTCGGGGTACCCCAGCAGGGTGCTGCTGCCCCAATCCTCCTGGCAGGGACGAGGCAGCTCATGGGGGCATGTGATGCTCCCCACCCCGGGGGCCGCGCTGCTCTGGCGGGGAAGAGGCTGCGGGAACAGCGAGGTTGGGAATGGAGGCAGCAGTCACTGCCATCCCTCTCGGATGTGCCAAGGACTCGGCGGGGCGGGTCCCGCACCGCTCGGTGCCACCGCACCCTGGCCCCAGGGCAGCCCAGGCGGGCGTGTGCATCCCGTCAGGACACGCCGGGGAGGGCTGGCAGACACCTGGCTGCTTCCCCGGGCTGGCGGGAGTGCGGGAGCTGCGGGAGGGGCCGTGTGGAGCCTCTGCCGCCCGCACAAACCCGTGTGCCGTGCGGATGGGCGGTGGCTGTTCCGCAGCAGCCCCTAACAGCATCGGTCATGGGGGCAGCTGCTGGCAGCTGGGGCATGCTGCCCGCTCCCATTTGCGGGGGAAAACGCGCCCGTTTCGCTCCAAAAGTGGTGTGGGAAAGTTGCACAAAGCGAAATGGACATCTGAGCATTTGTCTCGGTGATTTTCCTGAGTATTTTTGAACTGGAGCACCAGCTCCGGCGTGTGGAGAGCTCCACTCTGTGGGACCGTGTGACGGCACACTGTGACTTTCCTGGTCACACCGCCCAGGGGAGCCAAAATTGTCACCTCCTCACCAAAATCCTGTCTCAGGGACACTTCTTGAGCCACGGAGGTGGCTGGTGTCACCTGGCTGGTGTCACCATGGCAGTGCAGGCCCTGGGAGTGCTCCGTCCCTGCAGGGGAAGGGGGCTCGGAGGAAGAGGGGGCATCATCACTGGAGCTGATGTGGGAAAACAGGCTGGAAAGTGGATTTGGGGGGAGTTTTTTGAGCTGAGGCGAAGAACAGTTGAAATTTTTGGGATGTGGGAGAGCGCCAGCGCTGCCCAGGGGAGATTTTCATCCCGGGCTCCAGCAAAACTTGTGATTGGGGAACTTGTGATTCCCCAGACCTGGCTTCGAGGCGTTGCTGGCGCGTGATGCTCGGGGGGTGGGGAAGCTGCAAGTGTCCCCCTGTCTGTCCTGCGACAGCACCTGGGGGGTCCTGGCCCTGTAACCAAGCCGGGAAAGCGGCGTTAAACACTTGGCTTCGGGGACTTGTTGTGTTTCCGGCCGGTGGAAACATTGGAAATGTTTTCTGGGGTTTGTTTCCCTCCTCGTTCGGTTTTGCTCTGAGATGATGACCTTTTCCCGAGGCCTGCAGTGGGGTGTCCCACCAGAGCTGGCCATCCACGGGGACCGTGTCCATGCACGACCCCACCATGTGCAGCTCTCCGTGCCGGTGCTTTAACCGGACCCACCGCGCAGGGAGAGAGGATTTGGGATTTTCTGGGCAGGAAGGCGTTAACCATCCGGCAGCAGCTGCTGGGACGGGCGACAGGGTGCGTCTGAAGGCTGGCTGGGCTCCCGGAGGTTTGGGGGGCTCAGGTGGGTCCCCGGGCGGGCGGTGGGTCCCCGAGGGGCCGAGCCGGCAGCGGGAGGCTGGCGCTGGGAGAGGAGGGCTCGGCGCGGCCACTCCGCCCCCTGCTCCGCTCCGGTTTGAAGGGTCGGGCGCCGGGGCCGGGGAGGAGAGAGCGATGTGAGTGCTCCGAGAGCCTGGCCGGGGCACAACTCCTGCCTCTCCCCTCCTTTCCTTCCTCCAGCCTCTCCGCTCCGCTCTCGGAGCGGCGGAGCTCCTTTTCCCTTCCCCATGGCCCCACCTCGCTTGGGGTTTCTGCTCCTCCTGGCTGGCTGCTTCTCCTGCTCCGAAACACAGCTCCTGGGCTGGGCTTGGGGCAGCGCGCAGACCACGGGAAGCCCGGCAGCTCCCGGCGAGGGAGTCCCGGCGTCGGAGCCGCCAACCTCGGCGGCAGCTCCGGCTCCCAGCCCGTCCCCAGGGACGTGGGGTGGCGAGGTGGCGGGGAATGTCACCAGCCCGCCGCGGCAGGAGCCAGCCGCTGCTCCAGCAGCGCCTGCGGGTGAGGGAACCGCAGCCAGAAGCACGGAGCAGCGGGACAGGAATGCCGCAGGGCTGCTGGGGAGCACGGCACGGCCAGGCATCGCTCCTCCCCGCAGCACGTCACCTGCCCCGCGACAGCAGGCGGCCAGCAGCCCCACCGGGGACCCCCAGCTCCGGGGGACAGGGACCGCTGAGCACCTGCAGCTCCTGGCGTCAGGGAACACCGAGGACCCTCAGCTCCTGAGGTCAGACACCTCTAAGGAGCCCCAGCTCCTGGGGTCAGGGACCACTGAGCACCTGCAGCTCCTGAGAATGAGGAGCACCAAAGAACCCCAGTTCCTGGAGTCAGCGAGCCCCAAGGATCCACAGCTCCTGGGGACAGGGACCACGGAGGACCCCCAGCTGCTGGGGTTGGGCACCACTGAGTATCTGCAGCTCCTGAGGATGGAGACCACCGAGGACCCCCAGCTGCTGGGGTCGGGGACCTCTAAGGACCCCCAGCTGCTGGGGTCGGGAACCACTGAGGACCTGCAGCTGCTGGGGTTGGGCACCACTGAGGACCTGCAGCTGCTGGGGTCGGGCATCTCTGAGGATCTGCAGCTCCTGAGGATGGGGACCACCGAGGACCCCCAGCTGCTGCGGTCAGGGGGTCTCCCCTTACTCCTGTGCTCGGGGAAAGGCACCACTGAGGACCCACAGCTCCTGGGGGTGATGAGTACCACGGACCTGCAGCTCCTGGTGACAGGGAGCACCAAGGACCCACAGCTCTTGAGGACATGGACCACTGAGGACCCGCAGCTCCTGGGCATGGGGACCACTGAAGACCCACAGCTTCTGGGGGCAGGGACCACCGAGAACCTGCAGCTCCTGGCGATGAGGAACACCGAGGACACACAGCTCCTGAGGACACTGACCCCTGAGAATCCACAGCTCCCGGGGAACACTGAGAACCCACAGCTCCTGAGAACAGTGACCACTGAGAACCCACAGCTCCTGAGGATGCTGACCTCTGAGAACCCACAGCTCCCAGGGAACACTGAGAACCCACAGCTCCTGAGGACAGTGACCGCTGAAGACCCACAGCTCCTGAGGACACTGACCACTGAAGACCCACAGCTCCTGAAGACGCTGACCACTGGGAATCTGCAGCTCCTGGCAATGAGGAACACCAAGGAGCCGCGGCTCCTGAGGACAGTGACCACTGAGAACCCAGAGCTCCTGGGGGCAGGGACTCGCATAGCAGTGGAGACACAGGTGTCCTTGCAGAGACCAGCGGGCCCTCAGCCAGGTAGTGCCCCCTTTCCTTTCTCACCAGGTGACAGTCCCCGTGAGCGGGCGGTGCCGTCCCAGGACCCCTCGGCACGACCTCCCCATCACCTCCACGGAGCATCACCCCACCTGTGGCACGGCACCGGCCACCCAGGGCTGGCTCTGGCCAGCAGGACCGGGAGCCAGAGCCCCCCTCGGCCTGACCAGAGGGTGGATGAGGGTGTGGATCGTCCCGTGGCCGATAGCTCGGTCCCTCTGGAGTTCGATTTACTGGCCGCTACCACGCGGCTCTACGGGAGCGGCGGCGCGGGGCTCGCGCCCTCCTTTCCGGGACTGATGCCAGCGGCCGGCCGCTGCCAGCCCATCCCGGCCCACCTGCCCTTCTGCAGCGTGCTGGGCACCAGCCATGTCCGATTGCCAAATTACCTCCGGCACGGCAGCGAGGAGGAGATTCGGGCGGCTTTGCATGAGTGGGAGGGGCTGCTTGAGTCGCGGTGCCATCGCTACCTGGAGTGGTTCCTCTGCTTGCTGCTGCTCCCCGGCTGTAGCCCCTCGGTCCCCGTAACCCCCCCGCCGTGCCAGGGCTTCTGCGAGGCCATCAGAGACCTGTGCTGGACTCACTTGGCCGGCGGGCGCCTGCCTCTGCCTTGCGATGCTCTCCCTGAGGAGGATGAAGGGTTCTCTTGTGTCTTTATTAATGCTTCTGCAGGTAACGTGGCTGGGGGACGCCCCTGTGTTGCGTGTCCCCTCCCCAGGCTCCCCCCGGTGCTGGGGGATGCTTCTGCCTTGTGCCTGAGAGATGCTGCTGAGGCCAAAACCACTTTCCATCCACCCTTGGCTTTTCCAGACAGAACCAGCGGGTTTGGGCTCGCTCCACGAGGCCGAGCATCACTCTGATGAATCACAGTGGCCAGCACAGGGGGTGCTCCCCAAGGGCATCGTGCTGGCGTTCAGGGCCGGTTTCCCAGTGCCACGGGGCTTTGGGGTGTCCATCCTGGGATCGGGGCACTTGGAGAGCTGGCAGGAACAGGGCAAGGACTCGGACCCTGTGAGCAGCCAGCCGCAGCACCGCGGTGGTGAGGAGGTTTCAAGGTGACCCTCGGCCGCGCCCGCACGCTCCCCTCTCCCGCAGCAGCCCTTCGGGGTTAATGATTCACCCGGCGGCGGCTAATGTTTGATGCCCGCTGCTTGGAAAAGTGGGAGAGGTTACTTCGCCCCCAGCTTCATCCTTCGGTGGCTGTGACCTTGCTGTGTGTCAGAGCCAGACAGGGCAGGGGGGAAAGGGCGGGAGCAGGGGGTGGCTGCTGCTTGGAGAAAGGCAGCTGGGATGAAAGCTGGAGCTCCCCCCGCCCGCCAAAGCCGCTGAATGAGGCTGTGTTCCCGTGGCGACCCCGACCCCCGTGCCCCGGGGGGCGGCCGGGAGATGCCAAGGAGGAATGCCGAGACTGGGGCTGGCAAACCAGGGTCGCCCACAGGGTCCGTCGGTGTCAAAGAGGCTCTGTTCGCAGGGGGATGCACTGGGGGCGTGGGGATGCTCGGGGAGGAGGCTCATTCCCGTCTGGGGTTGCGCTGTGCTTGCTTGGATGGGCAGTGTCAGGAGTGTGTGGGGAGTGTGGGGGCTGTGGTGCACCCCAGGGAGTGCTGGGGGTCCCCTGAACCCCACGCTGGCAGCCTGGGAAGGTCATGGCAGAGCGGGAGGGTGGCTCGGGGCATCCCGGGGATGTTTCTGATGGCAGAATCGCTGCATCCAGAGGCATCCCCACAGCCGTCCTGTGCCAGCACCAAACCCGCCGCAGCCCCTGCCACCTCTCCATGTTCCACAGTAGGTGCTGCTGGTTTGCCACGGGGATGATGGGCTGCGATATCTGGGCTCTGGATGCCCTTTGGAAAAGGCAGGCGTGGCCTGAAAGTTTGGGGATGAGAAGAGGCACTTGGCTTCTGTAGGGGAGCGGGTCTCCCCTTACTCCTGTGCTCCCCAGGCCCCATCCAGCCTCTGTCATGCAGGAAAAATGTCCATTTGCTCCGGGGAGTGCTGGCACCCAGCTGCCACCCCAGACTGGGGGCGGGTGGCATGTTTGAGGAGGAGGGAGACTCCCAGGGCCGGCTGCAGCTCCAAGGGGAGCATGGCTGAAAATTGCCCTGCTAACAAAAGCCTCTTTCAGCGTGTCCCCCCCGTCATCCCGAGCCCCGGGGGGGTCACAGTGACTTGTCTGGCTGCAGGAATTGCAGCCCTGGCTCTTACACCCCTGTGGACCCCCAGGAGGAAGCTCTGGTTTCCTTTTCCCTTAAAGCTGCTGCAAATTTGGCTTCCTCCAACCCCAGATAAACACAATCCCTGCATCCTGGCACTTGCAGCTGGAGCGAGCTTGTGGGGTGCTGAGCATGGGGCGGCTCAAGGATAAACAGGCTGAGAGTTTGGGGGAGCCCTGCCTGCTCACCCCATCCGTTTTGGTGTAGGGCTGTGCACTTCTGGGAGTGAAAGGCTGCTGGGCCCCAGGATCCAGAGGTTCTCCTCCGAGCAGACTGGGAATGCCCCAGGGGGAAGCCTGACCCCAGTGCAGGGCAGATGAAGGGGCTAGAACTGGTGGAAGACAGGGAGGGAGATTTTGTGCCAGCCAGGTGCTCAGTTTTGGGGTGCCGAGGCTGGGAGGGACTGGGGGCTTGGGGAGCAGGGTGGACACGGAGCACTTTCAGAGCCAGAGTTTCAGAGGATCAGTGGGTCTGGCTCTGGCAGAGCAAAAATTTGCCCCCACCTTTAGCTGGTGGCACTTCTCATGTCCCCACTGCTGGGTCCCTGCCATGGGGCTGGCACTGGCATTGGGGCTTGGCAGCGGGGGGAGCCTGGGAATGCTCCGTGCCCCCCAGGCTTTGGAAGAGGCGCCCAGGTTTTCATCACCATCCCAAGAGACTTGTTTTCCTTTCGGGCTGGGCAAGGCCAGGCCGATTCCTTCTTTCTCTTTTCGTTTTTTTTTGGAAGGAGCCCTGGAGGACAATGCCTGGCTGCAGAGCTGGGTGGAGGTTCCTGGCTGATCCTCCTGGGTTCAGCCCAGGATACCTCGGGATACACCTCCAATTCCCCACACCCACTCCCCATTGCTCACATGAAAACCAGGGATGGACCTGGGGACACCGAATTGTCTCATCTCCCTCTCCCAGCTCGGGATCGGGCCAAAACTCAGCCCTGAGCATCCATTCCTGGGGCAGATCCCTCAGCGGTTCCGGAGCCAGGGCGCTTGGGTTTCCTCCCTCCCAGGAAAGGAGAGGTTAAAAAGCACCGGGCGTGCTCGCTCCCGTGGAGTTGGCTCCAGCCCCGCGTGGTTGACATAGGAGAGGAGGAATCCAGCGCCCGGTGTGTGGGCGATGAGGATGTGCTGGCTGCCAGAACAACGGGAGCTGGCGGCCGCAGCGCTGGCTCGCCCCGACCAGATGTTCAGCTGCGCCGGGCAGGGAGACAGCCTCCAGCAGAACTTCCCTAATTCCCTAATTCTCAGCAGGAGTTGGGAAAGGAGGCGACCTCCAAACTGAGAGCATCTGGGAAGCTGAGCTGGCTCGAGCCGCGTTCCCAGGGTGTTGCGAGGGGATGGCTCTGATTTATTCCCAGCTGGGGTGACCCTAGGATCTCGTCCCGGGATGACGCGAGGGGTCACCGTGTCCCCGGGATGATTCTGGATGCGGCAGCTTCCCCGGGGCTCCGCGGTGATTCAGCATCCTGGTGCTCCGGCAGCATCCCCCTACCATGGGCAAGACCCCTCTGGTTTTATCCCCTCTCAGGGAATCTGAGCAACCCGGTCTAGTGTCCTTGCTTGTGGCAGGGGGATTGGAATGAGAGGGTCTCTGAGGTCCCTTCCCACCCAAGCCATGCTGTGATTCTGTGATGTCCCAGCTGTGGTTGGAGGGCCAGCAGCCGGGAATGGGGGGCATTTTGGGAGCTCATCCCAGTGGTGTGGTGGGAGCAGCCCCAGGTCATTGCGCTGCCCTTGCCAACGTGCAAACATCGGGGAGGGTGAGCGAAGGGAGCCGCTGAAGGACGGGGGTGTTGGGGGTCAGCAGGGGTGTCCTTGCTGAGTGACCACCCTTGCCCGGCTGGTTGAGACCGTCCCCTGTCCTCCCTCCCTGCAGAGAGCCTGAATGCCGAGGTCAGCCTGCTGGAGCTGATCGGGGACCCGCCCACGGAGGAGATCCACAGAATTTACGGCCCCGACAACAACCCCGGCTACGTCTTCGGCCCCAATGCCAACACGGGCCAGGTGGCCCGGTACCACCTGCCGAGCCCTTTCTACCGGGACTTCTCGCTGCTGTTCCACATCCAGCCCACCACGCCCCGGGCCGGCGTGCTCTTTGCCGTCACGGACTCCTCGCAGAGCATCATCTACGTGGGCGTCAAGCTCTCGGAGCTGCGGGCGGGCCAGCAGCAGATCATCTTCTACTACACGGAGCCGGGCTCGCGCAGCTCCTACCCGGCCGCCACCTTCACCGTGCCCACCCTGCTCAACCAGTGGACGCGCTTCGCCATCAGCGTGGAGGATGAGGAGGTCGTCCTCTACCTGGACTGCGAGGAGCACGAGCGCGTCCGCTTCGAGCGCTCCCCGGATGAGATGGAGCTGGAGGAGGGCTCCGGGCTCTTTGTTGCTCAGGCTGGAGGGGCTGACCCGGATAAATACCAGGTAAGGGCTCAGGTCACGCCGAGGAGTGTCTCCCAGAAGCCTGGAGAGGTGTGACACCATCTGTGCCCAGAAGACAACCAGCTCTACGTGTGTCCCTGGGGAAGGGGACACCTGAGGTGGAGGGGAAGGTGGCTCGAGATGCCACCGATTTGTTGTCTTGGGGCTCACCAAGGCAGAGCTCTCAGGCTGGGCTGGCAGGAGGACACGGGGTTGCCCTGCAGCTCCCACCATTGCCTTTTCCCAGCAAACACACAGAGCCTCTCCAGATCCCCCCGTTGCTCAAAATACCCAGCTCCTTTGGTGGAGGAGCTGGTTTGGCTGGGAAAATGTCTCTCTTAGATGGAAAAAATGCCTGGGCTGGAGCATATCTTTGCTGGCTGATGTTGGGCGGTATCTCCAGGAAGACTTTGGAGAGTGAGGAAGGATGTGATAGCTCAGCCTGTGCTTTGAGCGGGACTCATGTTCCAGATAAGGTTTGTGGAAAGTGTGGGGAAAATGCCCAGCTGACATGGAAATCCCCTGCAGGACTTGAGCAGAGGAATGTTCAGGTTTATCCTGGGCTGAGCAGGATTTGCCCAGCAACAGAGGCTCTGCTGAGGGGAGCGGTGTTTGTCCTGTGGAGTTCTGCAGAGCACATTTCTGAGCTTAAACATCATCCTGACCGTGCTGCCACATTCCCACCGGGATGGCTCTGGGCAGGGAAAGCTCCCCCAGGAAGGGGTTAATCATTGATGAGCTACAAACTGGTTTGCACTGGGATTCGGGCTGGTCCCTTGAAGAGCAACTCTTGAAGAGCCATTTCTTTGCTCTTGAACGTGCTGGGAGGGCCGGGTCACGGCTGTGGAGGAGCTCCCGGCCCAGCTGGAGGGGTTTGGCACCGTACAGAGGGCACGGCACAGCCCGGAGCGGGGCAGACCCTTCCAGCAGGTGATGCTGCCCGGCGTGCCCAGCCCCGACCCCGCTGCCCGCCCCCGGTTTTCCCGCGGGGAGCAGCTGGCCACGGAGGGAGAAGGGAGCAGCATCTGACTGCCTCGTGGTGCTTCCAGCCCTGCCCAGCCCTGCCTCGCGTTATCTGGAACTAACGGGGCAGCAAGCGGATTAAAGCCTGGCCCTGGCTCCAGCCCCGGGATGGACTTGCTGGGAGGCAGCTGCAGGGGTGTCCTGGCTCCTCTGCTCCTGCCTGAGTGGCCGCTGTGGCCGTGGCAGGACACCTGGAGGGGCAAAGCCCGCGGGTGACGCAGGAGCCCCTGGGCAGCTCTGGGGTCTCAGCTGGGGTCCGGCAGGAGGGTTTGTGTGCAGCTGGGGGTGGCACTCAGGGACATGGCCTGGTGGGGGACCTGGCAGGGCAGGGCTCCATGGTCCTAGAGGGCTTTTCCAGCCTCAGCGATTCCATGAATCTGTGGATTCGCTGTCGGATCTGTGGTGCTGCTGCCCTCTTTATCGGCACAAAGAGGCTGTGAAGTGCCCGTAACCATCCCTCGTGGCGCTGCCTCGCTCCAGGGCTGGGGACTGGCTTGTTTCCCACGCTTCTGGAAAGCCCCAGGTTTCAACCTCGCAGGCCCTGCCCAGCACCACCAGCGTGGCTGGAGAAGCCACGTGCCAGAGCTGGCACCTCGTGGGCTGAGCAGAGCTAGCAGCCAGGACCCGGCCAGACACCCAGCAGGGCTTTTACAGGATTCTTTTGGCTGCGCTCCTTGTTTTCCCTCTCCCCAGGGCTCCCTGGCCGCAGCCGACTGCCCTGCCCCACGCAAGGACAGCTGGCAGGTCCTGCGGCCCACGTGCTGTATTTCCTGGGATAATCCGCACTTCCCTACTATTTATTTGTTTTTGCAAGCACCGTGTGCATCCAGGCCAGTTGTTTACACAAGAAACCGCCACCAGTCCCTTCCTAAGGGTGCTACCTCCAGGCAAACCCCGTCACATCCTGGCCTCAGCAGGAGAGGGGGTGCGGGTACCAGCCTGAACCTGCAGCTCCCCCTGCAAGCGGGGTCACCCAGCACAGCCCGGAGCCCAGGCTGGGTCCCCGCTGCAGGGTGGGACGCAGGGATGCTGTCGGGGTGGGATCTGCCAAGCTGGGATGCTGCCCATCCGTCTGATCCCAGTGGGGAGGAGCAGGGGAAGCGAGCTCAGAGAGAGGAGATGCCTCCCCCTCGGTGTCTCCTCTTTGGGCAAGGCACCCGAAATAATATTTGGGCTGGCCTGAGAGCACAGCGCGCCACGTCCGGGCAAGGAAATGTGATGGGCTTGGGAAAACAAGGATTGGGGGCAGCCGCAGTTCAGCCAGGCTGGCTGTGACAGAACACGAGTGAATTATGAGTAGATTAAGTTATATAACGAATACGTTATAAATGCATAGTTTATATATGGTTAAAAAATTACATCAACTCCTCTCACAAGCAAACGCACCCAGCTGAGCAGTGACCTCTTCCAGCTGCTCACAGCGCCGACAGCAGATCTCAGGTGTCCTTGCTCTCCCACCTGAGGACGTGGTGGCTGAGTGGCACGGCAGGGTGGCCGTGGCACACGTGTGTCCGTGTCCCCCACCCACCCGCGGTCTCCTTCCAGGGTGTGATTGCGGATTTGAAGCTGCGAGGGGACCCGCGGGCGGCCGAGCGCCAGTGCGAGGAAGATGAGGATGACGCGGAGGTGAGCGCTGGCAGCACGGCCGGGGCAGCCCGGGGGTGTCCCCACCGTGCTCCCAGCTCAGCCTCACCCCTTCTCCGTGGGCAAACACAGGTCTCCGGGGATTTTGGCAGCGGGATGGAAGGGGGCCGGCAATCCTCGGGCAAGGCGGAGGTGAGTTGCTGCCCGCAGGTGTTGCACTCAGGGTGACACCCCGAAATTCCAGCATGAGGAGGGCTGAGTGCCCCGCATGGCCGAGGTCACGGCGTGCTTGGTGGTGTCCCAGCACCTGCCCCTTTCGGGGAGGCGCTGGGAGGTGCCACGGTGTCTCCTCGTTGTGGGCGCAGGGTGTCCCCGGGCTGGTGGATGCTGTCCCCGTCACCTCCCCCCCCGTGGTGGGGGGCAGCGGCCCGAGGAGTGGCGGGGGGTCCCTGCAGCAGGCCGAGAGGACCAGGGCGGAGGAGACGCTGCGGGTCTCCACGGGAGGTAATTCCAGCAGCTTTCCCCTTCCCCGGGGTGCACAAGTGGGTCCCTGGTGGTGTGGCCGTCCCCAGCCACGCCCGGGGCCTTTCCTTTCCCACAGGCACCGGCCAGAAAGGCGAAAAGGGGGAGAAGGGTGAACGTGGCTTGAAGGGGGACTCAGGGAGCGGTGGCATCGTGGGGCCAGGCAGTGTCAAGGGCCAGAAGGTGGGTGAGAGCTGGTCCAGGGGCTCGGGGGTGCTGGTGACACGTCTGCGTTTGACGCCTGCTGCTCTCTGTTTCTGATCTGCAGGGGGAGAAAGGAGACCTGGGCGTCAAGGTGAGCGTGGCTGGGGGGGCTGGCACAGAGCCGTGCCCCACCCGGGCTGCCACCTCCGGGGCCTGCCGCCCACCCCCGCGTCCCTCCCCTCCCCAGGGCAGCGCTGGGTTTGGCTACCCTGGCTCTAAGGGACAGAAAGGAGAACCGGGTGACCCCGGACCCCCCGGGACCCTCTCTCGGCACGCTGATGGCTCGGTGGTGGAGCAGGTCACTGGCCCCCCCGGGCCACCGGGGAAGGACGGAGCCCCTGGCAGGGACGGCGAGCCCGTGAGTCAGTTCCCCGCCACGGGGTGTCCCCTGTCCCCCCACCCCGCCCAGCTGCACGCTGACCTGTCCCCTCTCTGCCATCCCTAGGGAGACCCTGGCGAGGACGGCAAACCCGTAAGTGGGGCAGGGGGTGGCAGGGTGACGGGGGACAGCCACCCCCTTGCCTTGCCACCCGCTGACCCCCCACTGCTCCCCTCTGCAGGGTGAAATGGGGCCCCCCGGGTTCCCTGGGATGCCGGGGGAGCCGGGCCTGAAGGGGGAGAAGGTGAGTGCCGGTGCTGGGGGGCAGAACGTGCCTCCCCTTCCTCTCACCCCCAGCTTGGCTGCACCCCCAAACCGCGCTCTCTCCTCTGTGCCAGGGTGACCCAGGCGTGGGGCCGAGGGGGCCCCCTGGACCACCCGGCCCCCCGGGACCGCCAGGACCCTCCTCCAAGAACGACAAGCTGGTGGGTGCCCCCGGGACACAGGGGTTTGAGGGATGGGGGGTCCATCGAGCCACAGAGGTGCAGAGTGCTGCCACCAGCCCCTGGGCCAGCCCCAGTGCCACGGGGTGCCCTGACATCACCCTCGTGCTTCCCCCCCAGACCTTCATCGACATGGAGGGCTCCGGCTTCGGCGGTGACCTGGAGAGCCTGCGGGTGAGTGGGGCTGGGTGCCCGTCCTGCCGGCCAGGAGTGGGGGGACACCCCAGCCATGGCCACCCCACGTCTCTTCCAGGGTCCACGAGGGCCACCCGGTCCCCCAGGGCCGCCCGGCGTGCCCGGTTTGCCAGGGGAGCCAGGACGGTTTGGGATGAACCGCACGGACCTGCCGGGACCGCCGGGGCTGCCGGGCAGGGACGGGGTCCCCGGGCCCCCGGGGCCAGCGGTAGGTCGGCGGGGTGGCCAAGGGGACCCATCCCAGGGCCACCCTGCGGTGCTGGGGGGCTCGGTGCCCACCAGCCCCGTGGGGCTTTCCTGTGCTGGAGCCGGCTCCTGGGGTCTTGCAGGGTCCTCAGGGTCCGCCGGGAAGAGACGGGGAGGCCGGGCAGCCGGGGCCCAAAGGAGAGCGGGTGAGCATCCCCCGAGCCCCGGGAGTGTGTCACGGCTGTCCTCAGGGCACCCCTGCACATCTCTGCCAGCCAGGGAGCACCCTTCTGCTCCTGCCTGGGGCTGGGCAGCTTCTTCACACCCTCCTCTCCCTCCTTGTCCTTCCCAGGGTGACGTGGGTGACCTCGGCCTCCCTGGCCTGCCAGGACCCAAGGTACTGTGTCTGGGGGGTTTGGGTTCTCTGTTGCAGACCGGAGGCAGGGGTGTTGCCTGGGGGGGCCATCCTGCACAAGGATGGGGAGGGGGGTGCTGGTATTTGGGCTCCTCCCAGATCAGTGGCACAGCTCCAGGGTGCGTGGAGCTGCTGACCCCACAAAGGGTGCTCACGGGGCTCCTGCCACCCTGCCCCACAAAGGGTGCTCACCGGGCTCCTGCCACCCAGCCCCACAAAGGGTGCTCACGGGGCTCCTGCCACCCTGCCTTGGCGTTGCTCCGGGCACTGCCGCATCAGGAGGTGGGCAGGAAAGCCGAGGGGGGTGTTTCAAGACAGAGAAGAGGGTTTGCTTGGGGTGGAAAACTCCCCATCTTCTGTGCAGCACTCTCTCCCCTCTGCTTGCTCAGCCTCCTTCCACCCTGCATCCCCAAGGGGGAAGGGAAGGCTCGCTGGGAGCCCCTCAGAGCTGGGATGCTGCCCCTCGGAATGACCATCTACTGCAGCCTGAGCTGGGGGCAAAACCCTCAAGAATTAAGGTTTTGTAACCTTAATTCTAACCTTCTGCGCTTCGGCAGCGCGCCGAGGGCAGACGGGCTGGCAGCGGGTGTGAGGGCCAGTCCTGTCGCTTCCACACGCACTGCAACCCCCGGAATGCCTGCGAGCATCCCTTGCTGGCACGGAGCTCTGCCCCGCGCGGAAACATTCCCATTTGTGATTTTAGACGAGCCTCTGGTGGCCGCCGTGGACATTGCACGGGGACCTGGTGGGATGAAGGGTGCCCGAGCTGGGCAGTGCCCTCTCCCGCAGAGCCCCGAGACAGAGGAGCACCAGGGAGAGCATCCATGTCCCGTCCCAGAGGGGTTTGGGAGGCGATGCTCTGCCTCCTGCCTGCAGGCTCCGGGCAGCGACCTCTGCCCCCTTCCATCTGTCCCCTCCTTGTCCCCTCTGCAGGGCAGCAAAGGAGAGGCGGGACCAGCAGGACCCCCGGGAGAAATGGGCTTGGCTGGCCTTCCCGGGCCCATCGGACCGCGGGGGCAGCCAGGGCCCCCCGGCCCCCCGGGCCCACCGGGGCCGGGCTACGAGGCTGGATTTGTGAGTGGTCACTGCAGGGACGGGCTGGGGGGGCTGGGGCCGGGGACGGACACGGCTCAGCCCCTTCTCCCTGCGTTTAGGGTGACATGGAGGGCTCAGGGCTGTCGTTCACCCCGGGACCACCTGGACCTGAAGGACCCCAGGTAGGGCCGTTCCAGCCCTTTCCCTCCTCTCCATCCTGGGCTCCCTGGGGTATTCCCTGCCACGTGTCCCCTGCCATCCCCCGATGCTCACAGTCCCTTTGTTGCTTGCAGGGTGTGCCAGGACTGCCAGGGATGAAGGTGAGGACCCCTTCCAGCACCCTCCTGGCTCCATCCATGTAGGATGCCTGCAGGCAGCCTGGAGGGATGCCCCTGACACCTCTTTCCTTGCAGGGAGAGGTCGGCAGCCCCGGACAGCCCGGCTTGCCAGGACCGAAGGTAGGAGCCCTGGGATGTCGGGATGGCTTTGTGCCAGCACCCAGGTGTGCAGGGCACTGGGCAGGACCCTCTGGGATGTCGGGATGGCTTTGTGCCAGCACCTGGGCGTGCAGGGCACTGGGCAGGACCCCCTGGGATGTCGGGATGGCTTTGTGCCAGCACCCGGGCGTGCAGGACCCTCTGGGATGTTGGGATGGCTTTGTGCCAGCACCTGGGCGTGCAGGGCACTGGGCAGGACCCCCTAGGATGTGGGGATGGCTTTGTGCCAGCACCTGGGCGTGCAGGGCACTGGGCAGGACCCCCTAGGATGTGGGGATGGCTTTGTGCCAGCACCTGGGCGTGCAGGGCACTGGGCAGGACCCCCATGCTCCCCTGCCTGGGGCTGCATCCTGCCCTTTCTCCCTTGCAGGGGGATGCTGGCATGCCTGGCGTGGATGGCCGCCCCGGCCTGGAGGGCTTCCCTGGGCCACAGGTAGGAACCTCAGCCCCCCAGCTCCAGGAGACTCCCCCACTCCAGGCAGGGCACCTGTGATCGCAGCAGCTCCATCCCCAGCAGCCAAAATTCCTCCTCCCTGCTGGGGGACCCGGCTCACCGCGTGCCAGGGGTGCCCACACTCCCTAGGATCCTGTCCCCACCACCTTGCTGCCCCCCTGGCTGCCACCTCCACCCCAAATCATGGCAGCCTGGCTCGTTGCCTGGAGCCGGAGGCAGAGGTGGGGTTGCCCGAAGGATTTTCTGAGGTGAAGGTGGGAGGGGGTCTCCACCTGTGAGCCAGAGCCCGGCTCCACGTGGCACTCACTCCTTCCTGCTCCTCTTTCCAGGGACCCAAAGGTGACAAAGGCAGCACTGGGGAGAAGGTAGGTGCCACCAGGCTGGGGACGGGCACCAGCCAGTGGTGGCCCTGGGCTGATGGCTTGTGTCTTCCAGGGAGAGCGAGGCCGAGATGGCGTGGGGCTGCCCGGCCCCCCCGGCCCACCTGGTCCCCCTGGACAGGTCATCACTGCGTCCAGTGAAGATGTAAGTGGTGGCACCTGGCTCTAGCACGGGACAGGGGAAGGGGTCTTGCCAGCAGCCATCATGAGGGAGACCTTGCCAGCAGCTCTGACCCTCAGAGCCAAGATCAGGGGAAAAAACCTCATTTTGTCTCTTTTTGCAGAAGTCCCTGGTGGCTTTTCCTGGTCCAGAGGTAGGTGCCCTCCTGCCACCTGTGCCCACCCCAGAAGTGCCAGGAGGGCACTCCATTTTTTGGAAAGGGGGTTTGCTCTTAGAGCATCTCTGCTTCTCTCTGCAGGGCAGACCGGGCCGCGCTGGCTTCCCGGTGAGTGGGTGACACATCTGGGCACCACAGAGTGGCCCTGGTGGTAGCTCTGGTGCCAGTCCTGCTGTGCCTGGCTGCAGAGAGGCGGTGGTGGAGGGGGGTTTGGGGCCTGCCTGTGGTGGGTTGGGAATGATTTGGGCTCTGTGTCCTGCCTGCAGGGTCCGGTGGGACCGAAAGGAGACCAGGGGTCAGCCGGTCCCCAGGGCGCCCCGGGGCTGAAGGTAGGTGCCCCAGGCCACCTGCACCCCAGCGGGTGGCCACACTCCTGGTCCTACCTGGCCACCAGGTGACACCAGCGCTGTCACAGGAGGGAGCCCGGTCCCTCCTCCTCCCCTCCCACCTCCTCTTCTCTCGCAGGGGGAGAAGGGGGAGCCCGGCGTCATCATCAGCCCTGACGGGACCGTGGTCACGGCCAAGGTGAAAGGAGAAAAGGTGGGTGCCTGGCAGGAGAGGGGGGCACGTCCCCACGGGACAGGTGCCAGGTGGTCCCGGTGGTGATGCCCTTTCCCTGTCCACGGTTTGCAGGGGGAGCCGGGGCTGCGGGGCCCGACGGGACCATCGGTAAGTGGCTGTCACCATCCTCCTCCTCCTCGTGTCCCGGGGGCGGCGTGGGAACGATCCCGGGCAGAGGGGGTGCCCCCACGCTGAGCACCCTCATCCTCGTCTTCTCTCCCTTCCAGGGCCCCCCGGGACGAGCAGGGATGAAGGGCGAGATCGGCTTTCCGGGCAGACCCGTAAGACCTGCTCCCGGTTTGTTCGTGTCCGCCGCGGCCCCTCCCCGCTTGCACCCGCCGGGCCCCACGCCCTGCCGTGCCCCGGGGGGCTGGGGCGGTGCCGGGGTGCCGGAGGTGGTGCCGGGGTGTCCGAGCTGACTCCGCAGCACCCGATGTGACACCGGGGCTGGCAGGGGACGGGGGCGAGGCTCACTGTGCCGCTCCTCCGCAGGGACGTCCCGGCATGAACGGGCTGAAGGGCGAGAAAGGTGACCCCGCGGACGTGCTGGGCTCGCGGGTGAGCACTGCCGGGACCCCGCACGCCCCGAGGGTCTCCCCGAGGACCCCAACCCCTTAGGGAAAGGGGCTGGTTGCCCCTCTGGGGCAGCGCGTGGCACCCGTGTTCCCCTCCGTGGTGGGGACTGCCCACTTCGCAGGACCCTGACAAATCTTCTCGCCCCACGCAGGGTCCCCCAGGCCCCCCAGGACCCCCTGGGCCCCCCGGGCCACCTGGCAGCATAGTCTACAACAATGGCAACGTGAGTATCAGCACGGTCACCATGAGGGACATGCTGGGGCCGGGCCCCCAGTGTCCCCTGCCTGCCTGGAGGGCACTGAGGGTGCTCTGGTGACATCCTGGCTGGGGCTGTCACCAGCGTTGGGGGGGTTCCCCGAGGATGCTGCAGTCTCTGCAGCCACTTGTTTTGCATCTCCACAGAGCTTCAGCGACTCGAGCCACCCGGCGTTCCCTGGTAAGGGGGTGTCCCCCTCCCAGCCCCCTCGGGGCAGTTTGGGGAACCTCAGCGAGGCAGGGCTGGGGGCAAACCCCCTCCCTCCCGTGGAGCTGCAGCTCTGAGATGGCATCTGTGCTGCTCCCCACAGGTTTCCACCAGTTCCCAGGACAAAAGGGAGAGAAAGGTGACCCCGGACCCCCAGGACCCCCAGGTAGGTCCCCGCCAGCAGAATTGGGCAGGGGGTGGCTCGTGCCCATCCTGGCTCCTCTCCCCTCCTCTCCCTCTCTCCACAGGCCACTTCCCCTATGAGCCCAGCCACTTCGGTGCCAGCCTGCGGGTAAGCCCTTTGCACTCTGGAACCCAGCATGGTTTGGGGTACCCAGGGCGCCCCAGCTGCTCACCCTGAGGCTGTGCTTTCCCGCAGGGTGACAAGGGGGATGCAGGTCCCAAGGGTGAGAAGGGCGAGCCGGGCAGCACCCCACTCTACGGTCCTGGGGTCTCTGGACTCCCAGGGCCTCCGGGGCCCCAGGGATACCCCGGGCTGCCGGTGAGTACCCCGTGGTGGGGAGTGAAGGGGGCACAGTGGGGGTGGCATCCCCGGGGGCTTCGCTCCAGCAGATGTTCTCTCACACCGCCTAGGGTCCCAAGGGGGACAGTATTGTCGGGCCACCGGGGCCTCCAGGGCCTCAGGGTCCCCCTGGTATCGGATACGAGGGGCGGCAGGGCCCCCCTGGCCCTCCTGGCCCCCCTGGTCCGCCTGGGCCGTCCTTCCCAGGTCCCCACAGACAAGGTGAGTACCTCTGTCACACCCCTCCCTGCACCCCCACATCCCTCCTTGTGTCCGTGCATCCCTCCCTGCACCTCTGCATCCCTCCCTGCATCCCCACATCCCTCCTTGTGTCCATGCATCCCTCCCTGCCCCTCTGCATCCCTCCCTGCACCCTCACATCCCTCCTTGTATCCATGCATCCCTCCCTGCATCTCTGCATCCCTCCCTGCACCCTCACATCCCTCCTTGTATCCGTGCATCCCTCCCTGCACCTCTGCATCCCTCCCCGTGCTGCATCCCTCTCCACCCCACCCTCCTTCCCCCACAGCTGTCAGCATCCCCGGACCCCCGGGACCACCAGGACCCCCCGGACCACCAGGCACCAGCGGGATGTCCTTGGGGGTGAGTCAGGGCTCTGGGCAGGGGCTGCCCGCGGCGCAGGCAGCCAATCCCTGAGCCCCGCTCGGGCTGTGCCCGCAGCTCCGGGCCGTGCCCACCTACCAGGCGATGCTGAGCGCCGCGCTCGAGCTGCCCGAGGGCAGCCTCGTGTTCCTGACCGACCGGCAGGAGCTCTACGTCCGCCTGCGCGGGGGCTTCCGCAGGGTGCTGGTGAGTGGGGGCCCCGGGGGGCACCCGGCCGGGGCTCGAAGGGAGCGTGGATGGCACTGTCCCCAGGCGTGGCGGTGGCTCCCGGTGATGCTGGGGGCTCCCCGCCCGTGCGCGAGGAAGAGGAGAGGGGGGCAGCTGGGGTCTGATGTGCCATGCCCTTGCAGCTGGAGGAGCACAACCTGATCCCCAGCTCGGCTCTGGTGAGTCCTCTGTTCCCTGTGCACATCCTCATCCCTGTCCATCCCAGCCTTATGCTCCATCCTCATCCCATCCCCAACCATCTCCACGCCCAACCATCTCTATCCAAGAACAATCATCTTCATCCCCTTCTCCATCCATCCGCAACCATCTCCATCTCCACCCCCATCCCCAACCATCTCCA
>VYXC01007883.1:242979-273953 GCA_013397175.1 Platysteira castanea
TTTTTTTTTTGGCAAAAAAATAGATTTTGCCAGATATTTTTGGGGAGTTAAATTTGACAAATCCTGCTGCGAGTTTGTCTTGCAAAATCGGCGTTCTCGAAGCGTGTGCTTTATTTTAGTTAAATTCCATTTCACCCGTGCCCGGCAGCCAGTGCCAAAGATTGTCTCCCTGGGTAGGGAAGCATCCACCTCTTCCTTAACCAGAATATCCAGCTGTTCCTAAATTCCGTGATTCACAGCTCAGGCTTTGGACGGTGTCGTTTGTGTGTGCGCGCTTGGGTGGGAATGGCACAAATGGAATTGCCTTCAAGAAACAAATACTAAAATAACGGGGATGTTGATCGTGTCTTAGTGTGGCAACATAAAAAAAACCCCAGCCCTGATTCATTTGATTTTTACCTTCTGTCATTTTGTTTGGTCTGAAGTATTTTTATGTTTTAGTTCCACTGTATTTCCAGGTTTTTAATATTTTTATTTCAAATTCCATTCTATTTCCAGTAGTTTAAAAAAATTTCTAATTCCATTCCACGTCCATTAATTTTTAATGCTATAAATATTTTTATTATTTAATTCCATCCTTTTTCCCTTCCTTTTTTTTCCTTTTGCCAGGGAAATTTGATTTGGAGAGAGGAATCCCATTTATTATGATGCTCGCTTTGTTTTCTGTTTGCCCTCAGATACCCATTTTCTTCAGGGTGTCAAAATTCTTCCTGATGCCATCATGTTTCTGTTGCATTTACCTTTATAAGTAGAAAAGTGAAATATTAGTGGCAAAGGTTGTAGAGGACTTAAAAGCTGTTGAAATGAATCCCAAAATATCGTTTCCGCCCTATAAAGGGAAAATATTCTTGGATATGTTTTTCTCAAAATCTGAGTTTTCTGGGATAATGTAATTTGAATGTGAACCATCTTAGAAAATCTGATTTTATTAATTGGAAGTCACGTGCGGCTTAAAAATAAACCAGAAACAGTGGCTCAAGGACATTGTGTTTAAGTTTCCATAAAATGATTGACCTTTGTTTTGACAGATGCAAGGACAGATGCTGGGCTGCATTTTGATACAGAAACCCAACCCTGAATTTAAAAAAACCCAGGCATTCTTTCCTAATAGCTGGGGTTTTGCTCTTGGTGCAGAATTCCAGAATAACTCGGTAATATTTCCGAAGCTCTTAATCTCAGACTTCCCCTTTTCTTTCAGGGATTCATTTGTATATAAATATTTTTAAGCGTTCTCAGACACAAAAGCAAATCTTCCTTCTTGGCAAATAACTGTAGGAAATGTTCTTTTAATCTTGCTGAATTAAGAGGACATTTATTCCTCCGAAGAAAAATGGTCATTTTGGGGTGGGGACAAATGGCTGCTGCTCAAGGCAGAGGGAAAAATCCCTCTTTAGGTGCTTCCAACATTATTTTAATGCTTCCAAAATGGCAGTGGAGAAGAGGAATGCTGTCGGGATCTGTAGCGGATGGAGCAAACCCCCTCCAGCTCCCTTTTGGGGTGGGCCAGGGGGCGCGGGGAGCTGCTCACCCCCCAGCCCGAGGGACGCTCCCCCGGGCGCCAGCCAGCGGCGCTGCTTCGGTGGTCCCGGGGTTGCTTTTCCCAGGGGATCAATTGTTCTTTCCTCTCGGAAAATGGGTGTTGGCGGTGGAGCGGGCGGAGGGGGCACCTTGCCGGCGGCGGGGCTGCCGTGGCGGGGGGGCACACGCCCGGCACGCCGGGGCGAGCTGGGTCCCGGTGGTGGCGGAGCGCTGGGAGCCCCGGCCGCGGTCCGTGCGCGCCTTCGGAGCGCAGAGCACGGTCCGGGAACCCCAGAGCCGCGCGGTGACCCCTCTGCCCTCGAGCCCCCCAGTCCTGCGGTGTGAGGGTGGGTGACAGCCCCGTGACGGGAGCCTGCAGCCGCTTTTTGGCCAGCTGAGTTCGGAAGGGAAATTGAAGGCTTCTCCAGTCGGTGAGAGCTGTCTCCATCCGCTGAGCTTTTCCCCGGCTTTCCCGCTGGACGCATCCATCCTGGCGCTGTGATGGCACGCACACACGCGTACGGATCTGGTTTAATTTGTATATTTAATTTGGGGTTTGCTAAGCGAGCTGGCAGCGGGCAGTGGGTGCACCCTGCTGCCACCAAACCCCCTCCACTCCGTGGGTGCAGCTTTGGGGCTGGATCCCACCCATGGCAGGGGCAGGTTGTGACATCGGTGGCGCATCCCCCACGGATTTTGACAGAGACCCACAGCCCTGCAGGGATGCAGCCACTGCGGTGGCTGTGCCCTCGCTGCCAGGGCCGGGTTTGGGGACAGGGGCAGTCGTGACCCCGTCTCCGGCAGCCCCAGTTCCCAGCGGAGCCATTCCCGGGATGGGGTTCGGCTCAGCGCTGAGACCCGAGGTTACAGAGGACCTACCGCAGGGAGAAGGGGAGAGGAGAGGCGGCTCTCCTTGATTGTAATCGGGGTTGAGGTTTAGCTGAAGTGAAAACAGATCGGGAGTGACAGTTTTGGAGCCTGCTGTCAGGCTCTGAGCGCAGCGCGCCGGCGATCCACCCCCGGACGCCGAGGGCCCCCGTCCTCCTCCTCGCCAGCCGGGGCCGGGAGAGCCGGCCCGGTGCGGGATGGGGACAGAGCAGCCCGGCACACAGCGCCCTGTCCTCCTGCCTCCGGGCTGGGGACAGCGCCAGGCGGGACACGGCCCTGTGCTGGCCATCGGCGTGGGATCGCCCCTCGCCTCCTCCGGCCCCGCGCCAGCAGGCGCTTGGCAAAGGAGGGATGGGGTCAGTCTGCATCCCGGCCGATCCCCTTGGGGTGCCAGGGTGCTTCTCCGGGGCAGGCAGAGACAAGAGTCTCCCTTGCCGTGTCTCCGATCAATCTCCCCTTCCCAAAGAGCATCTATGGCCAGGGTGAAGGTCATGGGTTTGGGCTTGTGGGCAAAGAGCGCTGGATCCAACCGGGACTGATGGGACCACGGTGGTTGTGACTCCCCCGGTCACCCTTGCTTGGTCCCCGCGTGTTTTCTGTGCTGTACCTGATCTGTCCCTTCTGTCCCCAGCGTGGCAGCTGGAGGGAGTGGGAAGACCTGTTCCCCCATCCCTGCATCGGGAGGGGCTAGGACCTGCCCCGGGTGCTTTGAGGAGTTGGGTGGCATTCATGAGAGCAGCCCCAGCCCCCCGTCTTTCTGCCCAGCAGCGCCTGGACAGACCCCTCCGGGGCTGCCCATGTGCTCCAAACCTCGTCCCGTTTCCAGGGATTAGAAAAATGGAGATGGGATGAGATGAAGCAGTAGATTGCTTCGCTCTCAGGATGAAGGGATTTGTGGACTGCCCCCAGATCAGTGGATTGAAAATGGAGGGAAGTAGATTGAAAATGGAGGGAAATTATTGGGATGATGCTGCCTGTGGGATTAAAGCCATGGCAGCCGGCAGGCTCTGGAGGAGGAGGGGAATGAGGGGGGTTGTGGGATGACTGCTGCTGGGCACTGTGGAGAGATGCTCCTGGTTGCATCTCACCTGTTTTGGAGGATGCACTGGAAGGTGGGCGCTTTCTGCTCTCCCAGGTCCCCGGAGGAGGGATTCTCCTCTCAGCTGTCCCCCCAGCTGCAGGGATGCTGGGAATGTGCCTGGAGCTTTTTGCAGTGCTGTGCCTCTCGTTTCCAGAATGCTGGAGGACAGGCTGCTTGTCCCTGGAGGTCCACACACCTCCCTGTGGTCTCTCCTTCTTTGCGAGCATCCAGCATGGGTCTGTGGCCATGAGCATCCTTTTTGGGGAGTCCTTTGGGTTCCCCTGAGAAATGGCATCTAAAATCTGGCACTTAGGGGGCTGATATTTGGCTGTCTGATCCCTTGGGGTGTGTTCCCAACTGTGCTGGCTCCTTTGGGGCAAGATGTGGGTCCTTTGGGGCTAATGCACGACCCGGGCAGAGCATCCCTGGGGCACCTGTGGAGGCATCTCCTGCTGTGAGGTGGCACCTCCTGGCTCCCAGTCCTTGGCCTTTGGCTGGGGGGAGAACGCCTGAGTTGGGTGCATTGGGCTCAGTGTCAAGGTTGTTAGTGTGGCTGTCAAACAGAGATGAGCTTTGTTTGCCAAAAGGTGAATGTTTGGAGGATTCAAACAAGGATGACTGGCAGCATGGCACAGCTGTGGAGAAGCTCTTCTCCTAGATCATCTTCAGTGCAGCTTAAGCCCCTCACCCAAGAGCCTGTGTCCCTCTGCCCCCTGTGCTGCAGAGCCTTGGTTCCTCCAGCCCTTCCCCGCGGGGCCGTGTTCGCTGGCCCCAGGGTCTGGGGTTGGTCTCTGCTGGCTGGATCTCCTGTCAAGAGCCACTTCACCATTCCTGGTTTCCTTCTGCTGATCCTGCAGGCCAGCTTGTCACTCCCAGCCACTTTGAGGTGGATGGGGAGCATTTCCTCTGTTCCTGTGCACTTAATGGCGCAGAGTTAAGTTCAGTACTTTGCCTTGCAGAATTCCGTCTTGATTTCCTCACATTGCCAAGCTCATTTTGGCTTCTTGCTCTGCTCTTCAAGAGCTTCTCCCACGAGGGTTGTCACCTGGCATTTTAGCAGGAGTGTCCCTGATCAACCTTTTAGGGGGGTTTTAGGGCATTTCCCAGTGGTTTCACCCACCCCAGCTCCCCTCACACCCCGCAGTGACTCCGGTCTCGGGCGGGCTCTGTCCAGCCGCCCTCTGCAGCGCTGCTCGCGGTGCTTCCCGAGTCCCAGGGGTTTGGACACGCAGCGTGGCGCCGAAGCAGCCGCTCTCCCGGTCTCTGCAGTGCCCGGCGATGACGTCCGAGGTTTGGGATGGTTTCCCCCGGCTCGGCTGCTGCAGCAGAACCCGCCCCGCTCTGCAGTGCCGAGCCCCGCGGCGGGGCCGGGCTGCGGGGGCGATGCGGTGCTGCTGGCTCTGGGGCATCAGCCAGCACCCAGCCAGCGCTTGGTCCTGGCTGGGCCATCAGCAGCTCCCGTGGGTGCTCCCAACCTCGCCAGAACAATGGCTGGGGCGTGCAGGGACAGCCAGTATTCCAGGAAGAAACTGGAATGGATGATTTTTATCTATCCTTTAATCTGCTGGCGGACCTAAGGAGAAAGAGTGATGTTCCTTACCCCAGGAAATGTTATTTCCTTGGCACTCAGGGTCTTGCTAAAGGCTCGCGGACATCTGGGGGTGTCACTGAGTCGTGGTGGACCCAGCTGCAGAGAGCTTTGGCTTTCGTCACCTCGGAGGGGGAAGTTTCTGAGGCACTCGTGCAGTGTGACTTTCACTGAAAATACTGTTTCCACTGGCAAGCTGTTCCAAAAGTAATAACAGGGTGATTTGGAAGGGGCTGAACTAAAGCACGATGTTCCCATCCCCTTCCTGCTCACCCCAACCTTCCAAAATCAGCTTTAGTTGAATGAGGACCCATTATTCTTCTAATAACTCTTAATAATTCTAATAACCTTGCTGAGGTGGTGGTTAAACAGGTTCAAGCCACTGGTTTTGCTCAGTATCCCACAACCAAAAAGCCCTGAAACCAGCCCAAACAAGGTTTTCTGGCTTCCCTAAGGACATTTAATATCCTGCTGCTAGTACATCCCTCACTGGTCTGTGTCTGACCTCTGCTTGCAACACTGCAGCAGCTCGTGTGAGTGCATGGGAATTCTGGATCCTGTAGATCTCTGCAGATACCTCTCTCAGGTACCTGAATTTCCTCTACACCTGGAAATTGACACAAACCTCAGGGCTGTGTCTCCCACAAATGTACCAGGGCACAGAGATAGGTTCTGTCATCCTGCTGTCCTGTCACGGGGGGGAAGATGATGTTCCAGACCATCATCCTGGGGAGGTTGGCAGGGAAAAGCTGCAGTTTCATCCACTGATCTTCACACAAAAGGTTGTGATAATGGCGCTGCCATCGTGACAGAACAAGTCATCCTCCCCGAGCTGGGTTTGTCTTGGTGGAGAATAATGCCTGAGCCCATGAGTGGGGTGCAGCAGATCAAGGAGAAAACCAGGAAATCAGCTGGGAATTTCCTGGAGGGGAGGGCAGGTGTTTGGCTGGGATGTGGCTGAGCTCACTGCAGTGTGACTGTGCAGGAGCTCTGCGTCATCGCATCAGCGCAGACGTTCAGAGCAAGAGGAAATGGCCTCAGGTTGTGCCAGGGGAAGTTCAGATTGGATGTCAGGAAAAAGTCCATAGTGGAAAGGGTGGTCAGGCACTGGCACAGGCTGGCCGGGGCAGTGGTGGAGTCACCACATCCCTGGAAGTGTCAAAAAGGCACGTGGATGTGATGGCACTTGGGGACAGGACTTGACAGTGCTGGGGAGACAGCTGGGCTCGATGATCGCAGAGGGCTTTTCCAGCCTAAATGGTTCTGTGAGGCTGTGATCTCAGCTGGAGGGGAGCAGGGAAACGGGAGCAGGTGACTGAGAAAGGATCCTCCAGAGATGCCTGCTGTGAGGGCCGGAGCAGGACATTTATGTCCTGTGATGCTTGGAATGATCACGGGCAGGGGAGAGGCAGGAATGTCCTGCTGCCTGACCTGCCAGGAGGGCACGGGGCGTCTCTTGTGGTTCGAGCTACCTGAAACATCTCCACTGAAGCTGGAGAGCAGAGAGAAGGCAAGGTCAACCAAAACGACTCCAGCTGTGCAAAATGGCAGCAGCTGGAATTGCAGCTCTGTTCCCAAGCAGCATTTGGTGTCACTTGTGTGGATGGTGCTGCTGCCCTCCCACAGCTTCGCCTCCCGACAGCCGAACCCCGCCGGTGGCTGCTGCGATTCCCTGCGGTTTAAGGGAATGCTTGGCTCTGGGTTTCTGCCCGTTTTTCCCTCCTTCCACCCCCGTCCTGACCTGGCCAGACTGCGCCGTCGTCATAATCCCGAGCTGGCTGCATTGCCGAGCTTCCCAGCCGCTAAAACACCCCGCTGGAAATCGCCGGATTAGGTCCTAATGGCAGGATCAAGTCAGCGGGAGATGAGTGGGGAGAAAGCTCCTGCTTACGCAGGTGGACGGGCAGCCCTCCTCGAGAAAACGGGCTAGAAAGCCTAAAACGTCAGAAAAACATCCTCTTTCCTGGCCTCTCTGGATTTTCTGTGCTTTCAACACATCCATCATTTTCCAAGGGCCAGAAAACCCTGGTGTGAGTTTTGTGAAGACAGTTTGGCGAGGTCAGAGGTGTTCAAACGTTTCCTCCCTCGCAGGGGAAAATGCTGTCTGGGGTGGTGGACGTTCTGTCCCACGTGTGAATTCCCAGCCCTGAATTCTGCCAGCCCCACCGGCCATCCTGGCAGGGGGATGTCACGGTGTGCTGGAGGATGCTGAGGGTTTGTGGCTGTCTTTGTGTGCTGGTGGGGCTCCTGGAACACCAGGGAGCCTGGGAAGTGTGGTGGATGTTTTCCAGGGTGGCATCTTGGGGGTGGTCCTTGGGGAAGGTGGCGCAGCAGGGCTTGCACAGATCAGGGCCTGCCCACGCTGCTCTTTACCTGCACAGGTCATCAAGGGCTCTTGGGCAGCAGGGCTCTGAGGTGTGGGGTTTTATCAGCCTGCACTGACCAGGGGAAGCTGTGGCTACCCCTGGATCCCTGGCAGTGCCCAAGGCCAGGCTGGGTGGGGCTTGGAGCAGCCCAGGATAGCGGAAGGTGTCCCTGCCCATGGCAGGGGGGTGGAACAGGATGAGCTTTAAGTCCCTTCCAACCCAAATAATTTTGTGATTCTGTGATACACCTGCAAGAAAGTGGGATTTTCTGGAGGCCCTGTGATGGGCGAGGGGGGAGATGGAGACTTTCTCCCTTGCATTTGCTTGGTGGTGCCCGTGAACTTCCCACCCAAACCTTCCAGGGAGGGCGTGAGTTGTGCTGCTGGGGCATCTTTGCACAGAGTTGTCTTCTCTGTTTGTTTCTGGGCAGCTTGAACCAAGCATTGCAATACCCCCCAAAAAATAACTCTAGGAAGCAAAGGCTTGCTCCCATGGGGCTCGAGCACCCAGCAGCACATGGCAGGAGGAAGAGGAGGAGGACAAGGGCTGGCTTCAGCAAGGACTGAGCCGGCGGTGTCCCCCAGCCCCTGCAGGGATTTGGGCTCTGCCCGAGCTCAGCTGAGCCCCCTGCCATCAGGGATAGCATCCCTGATAGGATATCAGAGGTGTGATTCCATGGATCCCAGCGTCCGCCTTTCCAGCTCCTGTAGGGAAGCCAGGCTGGAGACCAGCGTCCAGCCCAGAGCTCCATTTCCCTCCTCCTGTTCTGCTTCATGTGCCATCTCCTGTACGGGAGTGATCGTGTTATTAAATTAATTTAATACACAGCGTTCAGATTTCCCCCAGCTGGAAGGGAATGGCTCAGGTTTTAGGGATGTGTCAGTATTTGTGAGGTATCAGCGAGCACGAACACAGGAGCGCCAGCTGAGGCAATCGCTCCAACCTCTAAAAAATGGGAAAGGAGAAAAATGGGAGCGCGTACGTTTGTGTGTGGGGAAGAGGAGGCTTCCTGCTGGTCTGGGTTTCCATTTTCCTTCCTATTCCTTGATCCTGTTCCTGAGTTGCCTCTTCAGACAGAGGGGATTCCTGATAGATTAAGGAAATTTCCCAGAATTTAATACATTTGAACCGAGGAGGAACCAGATTGCTCTGAGAACTGGTGATGTCTCCCCCAGACGCTCTTGCCAAGGCAGCTGCAATTAACAGGCCTATTTACTGTGGGGTGGGATCATCCTTTGGAAGGACATTGCCTGGCTTTGGGGCAGAGCTCCGCTCGCTGTGGTGCAAAGCCTTTTGGCTGCTCCCCGTGCGTGGAAGGAGGATGCTCCAGCCCTCCCGCCGTGGCTGTTTAGGTGTGATGGACACGGAGCCTGGCTTGGCTCGGTGTGTGGCTTCCCTTTCGGGGCCAGGCTCGGCATGTCTGTCTCCCAATTCCGTGTGTCTGACCTGTGCGGGGCCGGAGCTGGGCCCTGGGTCTGCTCTGCCCACTGGGCTGCTCCTAATGGTGTCCTCAGGGCTTGCGAGCGGCCGGACAAAGGAGCCATTCCACAGCTGTGGTGAGCACGATGGTGGAGAGGAAGGGTCCGGGATGGGTCTCGCTCTCCAGGCAGGGAATGCTCTGAAAGGCCCAAAATGGTGTTTTGGGGGATAATTTTCCCCAGCCCTTTGTCCGTGAAGAATGAGGGCTGTGGGGGGAGGCCTGTGCCCGGGGTAAATACTTCGGCTCTATTGTTGCCATCCCTTCCACTGAGCTCTTGAGCCCCCCATAAAACACTTACCTTTCACTAGTATGATTAAGAAAAGGCCAATGTAGCTTTCCCGCTCACTGGAGCATGAAGCGTGTTTAATTTAATAATGCTGATAAATCTTAAAGCCAGGAGCATTTGGCTAACACATGACCCACTTTTTCAATCAATTGGAAGCATTTACATAACGGCCCGATGCAGGGTTCCTCCTGCCAGGGCTGGGGAGCTGGGGATGGCTCCTGCCACAGGACCCAGGGGAATGGCTTTAGACTGAAAGAGGGGAGGATCAGGTGAGATTTTAGGAAGGAATTGTTCCCTGGGAGGGTGGGCAGGCCCTGGCACAGGGTGCCCAGAGCAGCTGTGGCTGCCCCTGGATCCCTGGCAGTGTCCAAGGCCAGATTGGACACTGGGACTTGGAGCAGCCTGGGACAGTGGAAGATGTCCCTGCCCATGGCAGGGGGGTGGAATGAGATCTCTTAGGTTCCCTTCCCACCCAAACCATTCCGTGATCCTGTGATGTCTCCAGTGCAGCAGTTTGTCTCCTGGCACATTGTGAGCACTGGAAATGCTGATCTCCACCCACCAGCTTGCTGAGCCTTTTTGGCACTGCCTTCCATGCACAGGAGTCAGCCTGGGCTTGACCAGCACAGCCAGTTAAGTTACTCTTTCCCTTCACTGTTCACCTTGCAGTGGGCTCAGTCTGAGAATTCCAGATCTGTTCTGTCACAGTCTCTCGGCCCATTCCCGTTGCTTTAGTCTCCAGTGCCGTCACCTTCTTCCTCAGAAGTATTCTCCTTCTCCCCATGCTTAAAAGCATCTTTTGGCTTGACACAGAACCAGAGAATAACAGCATGGTTTGGGCTGGAAGGGACCTCAAAGCTCATCCCATCTCACCCTCTGCCACGGGCAGGGACACCTTCCCCCATCCCTGACTGTTCCAAGCCCTGTCCAGCCTGGCCTGGAACACTGCCAGGGATAGGGTGTCCACAACCTCTCTGGGCAGCCCGTGCCAGTGAACCTGTTTTGGTGTTCAACACATTTCATTTCTTATCCTTCTTGTGAGGACTCCATCCTTTTTTTTCCATTTTTCATTCCAGCAGCCTCAAGCCCCGCGTTTGCACGTAGGTCATAAGCAACCTTATTCCCAGTGAGCCAGTGTCCTTTAGCTGTAGGGAGTTCTATCTCCCTGCGAACCACGTGGGTTTATCCATTTCGGGTTTCATAATAACCTCTGGGAAGAGGTTTTGCATCGAACCCATCTCCCAGCCACAGTCTGTGCGTTGCTGCTGTTTATTCATCCCGACTTGCGTTAAAGCAGCACTTGGGAACTTGTTTATCTCCCCTTTTTTTGCTCACGTAGGTCCCTGCCTGGGCAGAGGGAAATGCCAGATGCTTGTGAGCAGGATGAAAAATCTCCCATCTGATACAGGCTGAGGGATTAAATAACGTGAGGGGGGAGTGCTCCGTGTCCCTCAGCACTGCACGTAGAAGGATGCTGGCACCTCCCTCTGGGACGGGGCCGCTCTCCCCGAGCTGTGGGCTGCAGGGACATTTCATGGCACGTCCTCGTGCAGAGACGCTCCTAAGGAGGCATCAGGAATGGAAAATGAAGGATTCGTTGCCATTCTGTGGTTTTTATTTCTTTCCTCTCCTTGCCTTCAAAACATCAGTGGCCCCTCTAGAGGGCAGAGGAGGAAAGAGAGAGAATGGGAAGGGAAAACGACGTGGTTTCGTTAGAGCCGTGTGACATGAACAGCTGGAAGCGGCGCGGTCCTCACTCTGCCCAGCTGGGGAGCTCCCAGGTCAGGATGCGTGGCAGCCAGGATGCCGGTCCTGTCCTTCCCCTTCGGTGCTCCTGGGGTCAGACGGACAATTCCCGGTCACTGAAAAGGTGCCCTGTGGTTTTCTGCGTGCCCATTTGTGCTGGAAATGGTGAACTCTGGTTCGCTAGATGGGTTCTGTGGGTCTTCCAAAGCTTTGCCCTGCTCCAGAGCTGCTTTCTGGCCGTGCCCCGCTGCTGTGTAGGGCCCGTCCCAGCCCGAGGAACCACCCTGAGGGCAAACCCTGCCGCTGTGTCCGCAGGTGATCCGGCCGTGGTGCTGCTGCCTGCGCCAGGGCTGCTCTCCCAGCTCTCGCACGCCTCCCGCCCCCGGTAGGAGATGGAGTCCAAGGTCTCCGAAGGCGGCCTGAACGTCACCCTCACCATCCGGCTGCTGATGCACGGCAAGGTAAGGGGCTCCTGCCCCGGGGCTGTCCTCACACACCCCTCTCCCACCTGTCCAGCCCCACAGGGAATAGCCCGTGGGGAGGGCGGCGTGGTGCTCCTGCTCCCTCTCATTCCTGCCCCTCAATCCCTGTCCTTCTGCTGGGGACGGTGTCCGCCGGGTCTTTACTTCATGGTGGGGTTGGGCTGGATTCTCATCACGTTTTCTGATGTCAGCTCCTCTCTTTCTGGCTTTTTCTCTTTGTAGGAAGTTGGAAGCATCATTGGGAAGGTGAGGATGCCTTTTAATGTACCTTTGATGCTGTTGCCTGCACCCGTGGCGTGGTAGATGCCGTAGTCGCCTCTTCCCTGTGATGTCCTGAAAAGTTTGGGGTGCCTGAGCTAGTTGCTGCATTTGTGAGCCAGAAATTAGGAGAGACCCACAGAGGGGTCAAAGACCATTCCCCTAAATCCCCACCAACCACCAAACTGTTCCCAGCTGCTTCGCTGGGGGATGGCTGGGAGTTTACAGTCATGCTGCTCTGATGTTTTAATCAAATATCTGCGTTAAAAGATAGTAAAAATGTCACACAGATCCATTTAAATTATATTTTAAGTAATTCTGTAGCCGCCATCTCTGAGGCCAGAGGGCTCCATTTATTGGCCTTGTACAGAAAAGCTTCCTGAGGTGCTCTGGTGTTTCCACAGTGGTTTGGAAAAGTCCTGGGGCTGTACAGGATTAGGGGTTTTTGGGTGGTTCTAAAAGAAAGGTTTATGGTGGCAAGGATTTTCAGCATGAACACATTTTCCCTGTAGGCTTGTGCCTTATTTTCCCATCAGCCTGTCCAGCTCTGGGGAGATTTGCAGTTGTGAATTTGTATATAAATATTTGGTGGTTTACACGCTCAGCTCCTCGGCTGACCATCACGTGGGGAGGCAGGGCCAGGCATCACAGAGCTCCCACGTTTTTGGCTGCCCCTTGCCATGTATTAGGGAGATACACGTTCGGTAGGGTTGTTTTAAAGGTGGAAGTCTTGAATTTCCAGCAATGGCTCGGTTTTCCCTCTTGTTTCAGAAAGGAGAGACCGTGAAGAAGATGCGTGAGGAGGTGAGCAGCCTGCCCTGGATGATTTGTGGGAGGGAGGCCGTGCAGAGTGGCCAGAGCTGCACATTGCCCTGCGTGATGTGTGCAGTAATTCCCAGGGTCAGGACAAGCAAGCCAGCTGTGCCCAGAGCTCCTTGGACCAGTTTTCTCCCTTCACACTCAAGCTCCTGTCACATTTTGCACAGTCAAGTATTTCCTCTTAATGAAACATTGAAACTAAGTCACCTGTAAGATGCTTTGAGTTTGTCCAGGGTCTCTGTGCCTGCAGTCCCCTGGGAATTGTCAGGGCAGCGAGGAAAACTCTTCTTTTCACAGGCAATGACCCAGCATGAGCTGGTCTTGCCTCAATCCCATGGGTTTCCCTTGCAGTAAAACACTGGAAGCCCTTTCTGAGGGCTGGAATCCCTGCAGAGGAGGGGTGGGAGTTTGGAAGGTCGGGTGGAATGCTGTGAGGCTGGCACAGGTGTCAGGCTGAGAGAGGACCCGACCTGGCTGCTTGGCTGTGGCTATTCCTGGGCTCCTCTTCTCTTTCCAGAGCGGGGCAAGGATCAACATCTCGGAGGGGAACTGCCCCGAGCGGATTGTGACCATCACTGGCCCCACCGATGCCATCTTCAAGGCTTTCGCCATGATCGCCTACAAATTTGAGGAGGTGAGAAATGTGAGCCAGCCCGTGCCTGGGGCCAGCAGTGCCTGGTTGGATTTGCTGAACTGGGACACGGCCTCAGCACAGAACCTTCCAGACGTCTCTAACTAGGGCGGGTCTGGAGCACAAGTCTGATGGGGAGCGGCTGAGGGAGCTGGGGGGCTCAGCCTGGGGGAAAGGAGGCTCAGGGGGCACCTTCTCACTCTCCACAGCTGCTTGGAAGGAGGGTGTAGCCAGTTAGGGGTCAGTCTCTCCTCCCAGGTAACGAGCCAGGACCAGAGGAAAGGGTTTAGGTTGGATATTAGGGAAAATTTCTTCACTGAAAGGTTGGTCAGGCCTCGGAACAGGCTGCCCAGGGTCACTATCCCTGGGAGTGCTGGAAAGGGAACACTTTAGTCACCTGGCCACAGCAAGTCTGGATGTGGCACCTGGGCACCGGGGTGGCTCTGGTCGGGCACCCGGGGCTGATGTGCTGCGCTTTCCCTCCCCAAGGACATCACCAACTCCATGAGCAACAGCACGGCCACCAGCAAGCCTCCGGTGACACTGCGGCTGGTGGTGCCGGCCAGCCAGTGCGGCTCCCTGATCGGCAAGGGGGGCTCCAAGATCAAGGAGATCCGAGAGGTAAGGCAGGTTTCGTTTCACCACTGCCCTCCAGCGCAGCTCCTTGGAGCTGATCCGTGGCCAAGGGGGAGCTGCTGGGCAGAGGGGATCCCTGTGCTGCACCCTGCGTCACGCTGCTTCCCGGGAAGGTGTGGCTGATGTGGGAGCAGCGTCCCCATGGAATGCCGCGTGCCGGGCTGCGGGTGAAGGCGTTCAGCTGTGGGATTTCTCCTTCCTCTCTCCTTCTGTCTCCAGTCCACAGGTGCTCAGGTGCAAGTGGCGGGGGACATGCTGCCCAACTCCACGGAGCGGGCGGTGACAATCTCGGGGACGCCCGACGCAATTATCCAGTGTGTCAAACAGATCTGTGTGGTGATGCTGGAGGTACAGTCTGTAACAAAGCGGGTAAAGTACATACGGAAAAAATCCCAGCCGGCCCCACGAGAGGGCTGGGAGCTGTGGAGCGTGTCTCTCTCGTCCCCTTCACCACGCGTTGTCGGACCACTCTCATTTCCTGGTGCCTCCGTTGGAAATGCACCCCGTGTCTTTTCCCCACCATTGTCCCCGTCGTTCCTGGAGTCCCACACTGGAAGCCTGTCTGGTCGGGTGCCCCAGAGGAGGTGGTTTGAGTCAGAGGAGAGGGTGGCTTCAGGACAGAGGGGTGAGAGCAGGCTGGGACAGCCTGGCCTGGTGTCCCAGCAGCAGCCAGGGTGCCGTGGGAGGGAGACAGGGGCTGCAGCCACTGCTCCAAGCACCTGGTCTCCTCTGCACAGGGGTCACAGTGCCCCACAAGGACCACAGCCAGGAGGAGGAGGAGGCCAGAGCATCCCCTGCCCTGGGGGAGCGGGAGCTGGGAGCACAGAGCTGTGCTCCAGGGAGGCACAGTGGGAATGGTAGTGAGGAAGGCTGGCAGAGAGCAGGGGCTGTAGGGCACATGGATGTATGTCCCAGGTGCCATTTTCTGGGACAAATGATGACAAGCAGAGCTCGGGGATCCCTGCCATGGAGAGGTGCTGCTGTACCAATGGCTGGAGATGACCTCAGCCACACGCCCCACATCCACACCTGCCACCTCAGATGGGAGAAGCTCCAGGAGGAAAGCCCCTGGGACACAGGATGGTGACACGTTCCTCTGCTGGTGCATCCTGGAGACAGACAAAGCAGGGACCGATGTCAGGCCCCCCTGCCTGGCTGCACGGCCCTTTCATGGCAGGGAGGAGCACGTTGCCCACTGGAAAGGCTTCAGATGGGGATGGCAAGGCTTGGCGAAGGTGAAGCAAAGCCAAATGAAAGCATCTTCAGCTCGGCAGCAGCACATCTCAGGAGGGGTAGCCAGGAGCCCCATTACCCATCCCTGCTGGCTGTGGAGCTCAGGCAGCTGCACTGCTGCCAGAGGAATTTTAGGCACCCGATGACCCCAGGTCACGGACTGCAGCAGAGGTGAGCCTGAGGTGATGCTTGCCAGGTGTGTTAAAAAGTGTTTCTCACAAAGCAAGATGTGCTGCTCCTCTGCACAGCTCAGCAGTGGGAAGGAGAAGAACGCACGAGTCTTCTTGCAGTCTGGAATCTGGAAAGTGCCCTGACTTTAACGGCTCACAGAGATGTTCCGTATCACCTTTCAGTCTTAAACAGATAATCCTGGCTCGCCCCCTCCGCGATTTGTAATGCAATAAAAGAACGAGTAGGTTTGGGATGCTGGAGATGTGCTTTGATCAGCTTTCCCACACACAGGTGCTTAGCAGGAGGATTTAGATAATGCCACTTGCCTGCAAGTAGACATCTAAAGAATGTACAGGAAAGAAAAGAAGAATTTTCCATGAGACAGTGTAATTTCTGCTGCCTGTCCTTATATAGCCGTCACTGAGTTGTTTAATTTTGGGTAGAAGCAGGAGGAGAGCTGGAATCTCTCCTGATCCCTAAAAACCGCTGTGTGGTTTCCTTTGGCCTGCAAGTTGTGTTCCGGAGGAAACCAGGAGGGAGAAGCTGGGTGAGCAGCTCCTGTGCCTCACACCAGGGGCTGGCTCATGGCAGCTCTGCTCAGACCTGCCCAGGGACCCAACAGAGGAGCGAGGCCACGGAGTCATGGAATGGCAGAGTGGCGTGGGTTGGAAGGGACCTTGAAGGGACCTTAAAGGCCACCTAGCTCCAATGCCCTGCCACGTGCGGGGACACTTCTCACCGGACCACAGGTGCCTGGCAGCACCCACATCCCAGCCCGGGCGGTGATGGACCACACCAAGGCCTGCAGGTGACCCTGTTCTGGTGATGAAGAAGATGAGGACAGCCAAAGAGCTTGGGCGTGGTGCCAGGTGGCTCAGCTGGGCTGTACCCCCCATCCTGCGGCTCGAGGCGCTCCTCAGGGCGCTCTGAGGAGGGTCCCCGGAGCCCAGAGCAGGCGACGCGGTTTGCACAGAGCAGGGCGAAGCTGAGGGAGGCAGCGAAGGTCCAGGGAGCTGTTTAGGGGCCCGTGCCGTGGCAGGGGATCTCCCGTGCCCCAGGTTGTCCCCGTTGCCCACGGAACCCCTCTTTCCCCCGTGTGCTCCTGTCCAGAAACGCGGTGTTGCTGGTGCGGGTGTTGCTGGTGGCGGCCCCGGGGCCGTGCTCCGTTAGGTGCTCTCTAACGCTCTTTTTGCCGCCGTTTCAGGAAAGCTGTTCTAATGTTCTCTCTCCCTCTCCTTGTCCCTTTTCCTAGTCCCCACCAAAAGGTGCCACCATTCCCTACCGCCCAAAGCCCGCCTCCACCCCTGTCATTTTTGCAGGTGGTCAGGTAAGAGCCGACCCGCTTGCAGCCTCCACTGCCAACCTCAGCCTTTTACTGCAGCACCAGCCGCTGCCCGTTAGTGCACTCAGGTTTCTTGCCTTCTGACTTGCATGGTGTCATCCCATCCGTTGTGTGCCACGGCAGCTGGACTGAAAGCTCTTGGCTTAGCTCCTGTGATGGGTGCTGGAGGGTGAGGAGAGGGAGAAGGGCCGGACAGGGTGTCAGCTCCGAGTCAGGGTGTTGCAGGAAGGAGAGGCTGGAATTTGCTTGGCGAGACGCAGGTTCAGTATTTGTCAGAGGGTGAGAAGGAGAGGATTAGAACAGCGCTGCTGAACAAGAGGCTGTCACTGCTCTCTGGCACCTCCAGCCCAGTCAAAAACACCTTTGTGTAGCTGCAGCTGATCCGAGGTAAGGAAGGGTTTGTCACAGGTGCTCCCGGGCTGTGCTGAGCCTCTGCTCAGGGCAGCCCCCACGGAAGAGCCGTGTCCCCAGCCCTGGTGCTCTTCCGTGGGGTGCTGCTTCCCCCTGCAGCAGAGCCTGTACCGTGTCACCCTGGTGACACTGCAGCCTTGCGGACACCACGAGCCTTGGGGTGGCCTTTCCTTTGTGGGATAACCATCACACAAATGAGCCAGAGGTTATTCTGCAAACGAAAACCAGCAGAAACAAGAGCAGCTGAGCACATGGCTGTTTCTGAAGAGGGAACTTGCCCCGCTGCTTTCTCCACCTCATTTCCTGGCCTCGCCTGGTGAGCGAGGGCCTGCCTGTAGATGCCACCATGTCCATCCCATCCAGCAGGGGATGTACCTTCCCAAGAACCCAGCAGCCAGGTAGGGCCAGCACCGCAGAACCACAGCTCATGCCACCCAGAGCAGCTCCACACGAGTTATTTCATTCCTCTCCAACCATAATAAATAGAAGGACAAACTAAGAACAGGAGCAAGGCCCAGAGCGCAGACTATTTCAAGCTGAATTAGTCATTGCCAGGATCAGGAGTGTGTCACTCCATCTGAGCAGCCGTTCTGGAAAAGAGCTTTGAGTCCAGCTGCCTGGCGAACTGATCTTTTCAAAAGGGAGAGTGAGATGGAGGCAGCGGTTCTCCTGCCGGTTGGTGTCTTGGACAGAAGCAATGTCTCTGAAGGGAGAGCTCTTCCCAAGGCTGGGAGCCCTTTGGCTCTGCCTGAGGGGTGGCACGGGGCGGGTGGGCAGAGGACAGCTGGTGGCAGTGGTGACAGGTGTTTGAGGTGGGGTGAGCCCCCAGGAGCTCAGGCTGAGGGATGTAGTGGCCAGTGGCAGCTGCCAAAGGGACCAGCCCTCCACGGGCAAGGTCAGAGTTGAGTTGCATCTGCCCAAGACACCTTCCCGCCCTTAATGACCTTTCTTGACTCAATTCTTCTGATCGAAAACCAGTGGCCAAATTAAACCACCAGGACGGGCAGCTCTTCAGCCTCTGTCGTGTCCCCGTTGTGCTGGGATGCTGGTGGGCACTGGGACAGCCATTTTCCCTTTTCCTCCTCCGTGATTTTGGGGGTTTCCTTCACACAAAGCGCTTTGCTCTTTGCAAACGATGTGCCAAATTTGCAGGAGGTTCCAAGGTTTTCTCCTTTCGTTTTTCTTGGCAGTCTTTACTCTCCCTTTTCAAAGTGTTCTCCATCTCTTTTGCCATCTCTTTCAGAATCATCTGAATATTGTGTCAGCCAGTGAGATACGTTTTGCTAGCTGGTTAAGTCCTAAATATTGGGCTCTCTAGTGTCTGGCTCCTCACCCACACTGGTGCTTATTTTGGGGTTATTTACAAACAAAAAGAGAAAGGATTGCTACACAGGATGGGAAAAACACACAAACCCATTTGCCTGGCAGATACTTGCATGGATTTGTCAGTTAGAGCTGGTGAAAGGCATCGCCGTGCAGGCAGCCCTCGCCTCGATGCCTTCCCAGTGCCCCAGCAGAGCACCAGAATGTTCCGGGTGGGTGTAAAGCATCCTCGGGGACTCGTGCACCTGGAAATACGGAGAGGCTCACGGCGCTGGCTTGCTTCTGGGGATCACTTTGCTTGGGTGTGAAGGGCGGCGGTGATGCCACTGTGCACGTGCTTCACGGGCAGTTCTGGTTATCAGAGGGTCACGGGAGGGTTTGGGTTGGAAGGGATGTTAGAGATCACCCACTTCCAACCCCCCTGCCACTGATCCTTGCTTTTTGCACAGCAAAGACCAGCCTCAGCCTGATATTCCCGCTCCATGCAATGCTGGCACCTATAGAGAGCTGTTTCTCTCCTTCTGAAAAAGCCAAACTGAGCCCGAGCCCTTGAAGTCAGGTAGCTCAGCATGCTGTAGGTTGGGATGGGAGGTGGAACGTCTCCCTCCTGCCCCAAGGATTTGGTGCCCCAGGGAATTTAATGTGGCACAGAGGGGTCCCAGCAGAGGGATGGAGCTCTTTCCCCATGTCCTGCCAGCCCTGGTAACATCTCTGTTTTTCCTTTGCAGGCCTATACAATTCAGGGACAATACGCTATTCCACACCCGGATGTGAGTTTTACCCTAATTTTTCTTACACCCTTTTCTGTCACCTGCATGCTACTGTTAATTCACATAATATTAATATTAGCCAATAATATTAATAGCGTATTTTCAGAGTAACTGGCCGTGTGTAGTATCTGTAATACCTCGAGTAGCCTTTTAACCTGTTAGCACTAAACTTTATTGCTTCTGAGGACTTGGCCTGATGCTAAATTGTTTGCATTGTTCAGTGCTATCCCTTTGTTCTGAGAGAAACCATACTCTATGCATTTTGTGCCTCAAAACGACCAAAACAAGGAAAAAAAAAAAATAGTACTTTCCCCTCTATTTTCCCCTTGTCTTTAAAATACCGGTAAGCCAAGGGCATCTTTAGCTGCTGAGTGCCTTGGTGGGGTGGGAAGAAGCCAGAGCTCCGGGGGTTTTGTGCTTGAAGCCTGGGCAGGGACGTGCCTTTCTGAGGGGGTGCTCCTTTGGGTGGCCTGGAAATCAGGCAAAGCCCTGCACTGTGTCTCCCAGAGGGGAGGGGAAGGTGTGTGCTGTGGGATCCCACCTTGCTGAGGGCCCCCTGACCAACACGGGTCTGGTGGCTGTCTCACTGCTGTGGGTGGCTGTCACCCACAGTGGGGACACGGGGACAGCCCCCACTTCACCTCGGGCTCCTTGGTGCAGAGACAGGAGCTGCTCTGAGCTGTGTGAGCTGCTCTGACTGGGGCTTGCTGGTGCTGGGATCCCCTGGGCTCCCGTGGGGGTTCGGGGAGCACGTTTGTGTAGGGATCATCAGCAGGAATGTGTGCGCCTGAAATTACCAAGGGAAACAGAAAATCAGTCTGTGTGAGGGGTTTCCTTGAGGAAAGCAGAGAAGCACTGCGATGCCAGCAGCTCACCTGCTGAGGTGGTCACGGCTCTTGGAAAAAGCAGGGGCTTCCTGAGTGTGTTCCCAAGGGATGAAATACCCATCGAGGGCCATTGCAGAGGGTCCCTCCTGCCGCGAGCCAGGGTCTGCAGTGGGGCTGGGGATGTGGCCGCGGGTGCAAAGCCTTCTCCAGCCATCCCACCCAGGGGAAGGGCTTGATGCAGCTCAGTGTTCCCCTTCCCAGTGGGTGCATTGGGTACTAAATAATGGAATTACTTTTTCCATGGTTGAGCGGGTGGCAAGGCTGTTTGACACCACCAGTGCCTGCTCCACACGGGAACATTTGGGAGCTGTAGGCTGGATTTTCATCCTAGGAGAAGTGGTTTCACTGGAATTAGAGGAATCCAGGCTCTGGCTTTCCAGATGACACCAGTATGTGTGTACTCTGAACAGCCTGCTGTGATGGCTGATAAGAAATATTCCTAATTATGTACTCCTTGCTTTTGCTCCATAAGCAGAAAATGACTAAATCACCTGTGTATTTAGGGTAGATCTTTATCCCAGTTTTTCTTTGCAAGTGGTGCCAACAGCTTAGTGTTTTCCTTGTTCCTACATTCCTCTGGTTCTCAGGATTAAAATACATTTGCTGGCTGCATTCTGCCCCACTCCCAGCAGATTTCCTGAGAAAAGTCATTGGTTCAGGGGCCACTCACTCCATCCTTACTCTAAGGGTGCTCTTGCAATGATTGGTCATTTTAAAACAATATTCAGTGCAAAATCCAGTCTAGAATGTGGTTTTGGGGCATTTTAAATGTGTTTTAGGTGTCTGTGTTTAGTGGCTTCCTTTTGCAAAACAGGCAGATTTTAGAATGCCCAGCGTGCGCTCCTGCCTTGATTTTGTCCCTGGAATAACGCCCCAGGACAGGGAAGCTTTGGCTTGTGAAGGGCTTCAGCAGTGCCTGGGTGTTTGTAGGCTGTTTGGGGTGTGACGTGTAGCTGCCTGCCTCCCCAAAAGCTGTGGGATCAGAGTCATGGAATGGTTTGGGTTGGAAGGACCCTTAAAACTCCTCTCACTCCAAACCCCTGCCATGGGCAGGGACACCTTCCACTGTCCCAGGCTCCTCCAAGCCCTGTCCAGCCTGGCCTTGGCACTGCCAGGGATCCAGGGGCAGCCACAGCTGCTCTGGGCACCCTGGGCCAGGGCCTCAGAGGGAACAATTTTTCCCCAAAATCCCATCTAACCCTGCCCTCTGTCAGTGTGAAGCCATTCCCCCTTGTCCTGTCACTCCGGGCCCTTGTCCCAAGTCCCTCCCCAGCTCTCCTGGAGCCCCTTCAGCCCCTTGGAGCATCTCCGTGACCTCCTCTGGACTCGCTCCAACAGATCCATGTCCTTCCTGTGCTGGAGCCCCCAGAGCTGGATGCAGTCCCTCAGGTACAGTCTCACCAGAGCAGAGGGGACAATCCCCTCCCTCGACCATGGAAGATGAGCGGGGAGAGATGGACGTAGCAGCTTTTTCTGTGACACCTGGGTGCAGCCACCTCCTCCTCTCCTAGGCTTGTTTATTGCTCTGATTGCTGCCTAAGTACCACTATGCACACCATGTCTGGAAGGTCTCCTAGATCAGTATTAGAAAGGATTTTGGTGGCTCCCCCACCTGGCAAAGCAGGACCCCTGTCCCAGGGCACGGTTGGAGCCCACGGGGCAAAGAGGTTTCATCTGGAGTCCTGCCAGTGGCAGCAGGTGTCACGAGGAATTCCAGAAACAGGGTGCAGCTCCAGAGAACGGGACAGTTCTGAAGTTAAAGAGCAGTGGATGCTGGTGTCCTGCTCCCCTGCAGGAGCAGTGGCATGCCCAGCATAACCTGGAGACAGCTGTGCTGTGGCAGGAACCCATCGCATCACACCTTTGCTAAAACAACCCAAATAGAGCCAAAATCAGCACAGAGGTGTGCAGGCACCTCTTCCTGTGGAGCAGGGAGACCTCTCCCCTGAGCCAGCGGAGGCTGGGTGTCCTCACGGCTCTGCGGGCAGCACAGGGATCCCAGGGGTACCTGTCCAGGGTTTTGCAGGTGTTTCAGCCCTCCCTGCTGCCTCCCTCCAGCCTCCCCCAGCGTGCGCAGCCCCCCGGGTCGGCTCTTCCCAGCATTTCCCCCTCACCACTGCCAGCCAGACCCCCCTGCTCCCCCTCCCCAGCCCTGCTGCAGCAGCGAGGAGATGTTTGGGTCTTCTTGTCCCCCAAAACGCTGAAATTGTAACTCCTGCCTCCCCATTGCCAGGGATGATGGGCCAAACAAGCAGTTTGAGTTTGGGGGGTGATGCTATGCTGGCAGCTCCCCGAGCACCTGTGAAAGTGGGAGGTGATAAAGAGCCTCCCTCCTGCTCACTGCCAGCCTTCAGCCCAGTTTAGTTTGTTTTCTTTTCTTTCCCTGTCTTTTTTTTGGTTTTTTGGTTTGTTTGGTTTTTTGTTTGTTTTCATTTGGAGCAGGAAAACCGAGCACAAAATGTATTCCAAACAAACAAACACCTCTCTATCAAACCTCTTCCTGACCGGTCAGCAAAACCTGCCTGGCACAACAAGGGATACAAGGATCTGAAATACCTACTGGCCATGGCTGAAGCCCATAATTCCCCGTATTCCTAACGAGCTGGCATTTAGAAACGCAGCTTATCCATCTCCCAGAGGCACTTCCCATCGGAGGCACAGCACAAGGACGTGTGCTGGGGGGACAAGCGATGACAGTGCGGCTCTGGTGGCACAGAGAGGGTCTCTGGGTGCTGGTTGTGATGCCCACCTTGGCCCTGCGCCGAGGCAGAGGAGTTGAACTGACACTAAGAATGGGCTTCTTGCTGGTATCGTACTTCAGACCCTGACCAAGCACTTCTGCCAAAGATTTGGGCTTATTTGCACTGTACCCAGGCCAAGTCCTTTCTGCTAATGTTTTTGCCATGTCTTGCCATGGCTTCCTGGTTCGGTTTTTTTAAAAATTATTTTGTTTTATTTTTCGGTTTGTTTTCCTTTTTTCCGCCCCCCCCCCCCTTCCGTTATAATTTTATTCTTGCTTTTCGGTGTGACTTGTTGTACTCTATGACAATAACCTTCTTAGCTCTAATGTCCCTCCTACCCCTCAGCAGTTGACCAAGCTCCACCAGTTGGCTATGCAGCAAACCCCCTTTACTCCCCTTGGACAGACCACCCCCGCTTTCCCTGGTACGTACCCACACGCCCTTTCAAGATATCCTTCTCTTACCTGTAGAGTTTCTCTCTCTTTCTAAACTCTCGCTGTTTAATGGAAATGAGCAGGGCGAGTAAAAAAGTCACAGTATGCACGGGGAGAGGTTAAGGCTTGGCGGATGTTCAGGGGGTTACGGTGCTCAAGGGCGAGCTCAGCCTGGGCTTTCCCGGCAGAAGCCGTGAGCACCGTCCCTCCCTCCCTGCTCGGAGGAGGCAGCGTCCCCTGCCCCGCGCCGCTCCGCATCCCGCGGGACACCCGCGCCTTCCCGGCGGGAGCGGCCGGCGCTGCTGCCTCGGGGAGCGGTGCCGGGCAGGCAGGACGGCACCCCCGCAGGGGGAAGGAGTCGGGAGGACGGCCGGCCCCGGCGTGGCCCGAGCCTTGTCCTCAAGGCTGGCACGTTCCCGGTGAGCTGGGAAGCAGATAGAGCACAGGGGATGGAGGTACTTAAAGCACCGCTCGGAAATGACTTTTCTGACAGTATGTTCATCATATTTTGAGCTTCCTAGATGAAGTGACATTGCTTATCTCCTCGAAGGCAAAAGCATTAAACCTGTTTCTTCTTTGCTCTTCAGGAGAAAAGCTGCCCTTACATTCCTCCGAAGAAGCTCAAAATCTGATGGGCCAGTCATCAGGTAAAACACAAAGCTAGAGGGAAGTAAGCAGGCTTTGGTTGAAATATATTCCGTAAATAGGACTGTGCCGTTGTTGTGCTCCGAGAGGAATCGTGGTATTCATGGAGAAGACAGCAGGTTTTCGTGGTGGGCAGGGACAGATCGGGCAGCACCGTTTTCCTTGGTGCAGCACGCCAGAGGAAAAGTGCCTGGGCTTTATTGCCTGGGTTTGTGATGTTTGTGTGTAGCTGCCGTGGAACCACAGAATATCCTGAGATGGAAGGGGCCCACCAGGATCAGCCAGTGCAGCCCCTGGCCCTGCACAGACTCCCCAGCAAGCCCACCCTGGGCATCCCTGGCAGCGCTGTCCCAACACTCCTGGAGCTGTGGCAGCCTCGGGGCTGTGCCCATTCCCTGGGGAGCCCGGGCAGTGCCCAGCACCCTCTGGGGGAAGAACCTTTCCCTGGTCTCCAACCTGACCCTGCCCTGGCACAGCTTCATGCTGCTCCCTCGGGTGCTGTCCCTGGCCACAGAGAGCAGAGATCGGAGCTGCCCCTCAGGTCTCCCTCAATGCTGTCTGCCTAACGGGAAGATACCAGAGTCATCACCCTTATTCCTGCATTTAATTTTGCATAAACTTTGCTCAGAAACAACAGAACAGTGCCGGTGGGAGCAGCCATGGCATGCAGCTCTAGCCATCTCCGAGCCATTCAGGGTGAGTTGCGGTTTTAGTGGGACAGGACCCTGAGGAGCCAAAGCGTGGCTGCAGCCTTGGAGACAGTTTGCTGTCAGGTGCCCCACGTTCATCCACACGTGCAGAACGGATTTGTCTTTTGTTTCCTACCACTGCACGGAGGAGTTACCCCGAGGCCTGGAGGCTCACAGGCAGTATGAACCAGACCTGGGCACACAGCCATCCCATGCATGCCTCAGAGGTTTGGGGACATCGCCGAACCAGGAAAGCAAGCGTAGCCCAAGTCAACAGACCCCACAAGACAATAGGAATACAGATTTTGTGGCACCGACCTGTGCAGCCATGATTTCTGCATGCCCCCTTTGCCCTTTGCAGTCACCCAAGGCATTAGTCCTTCCCTGACACCTCCTTACAGCCTCAGGGACTGTTTGTGCATATCAGGGAGGATCTGGAGTGCTGAAATGAACAGTCCCCAGGTCACGGAGGAAGATGTGGCCGTTCCTCAAAGGCTGTGTCGTGCAGGGATGGTGCAGTACCATGGCACCAGCTGTCCCAGGGCGTCCATGTCACCTGAGTGTGGCACAGAGGGTGCTGCCTATGAGTCTGAGGAGCTTTGCTTGTATTCCCTCAGATCCCTGGATGCCTCAGCGCTGCTCAGAGCCCTCACTGGTGCTCTCCTCCCTTCAGAAGACATTTTCTGCCATACTCAGGCTGCTGCTGAGCTGAGCTGAGCCTTGTGAGACATGGCCAAGGGACAGGGCCACCCTCACCAGAGGGACACGTCTGTGACAGGTGCAGTCCACCTTGCCCCAGACTGTGAGGAGGCTCAGTGTACAGCACAGTGCAGGTGAAGTGTGTGCTGTAAAGTCAGCATTGAGCACTGCCTGTCGTGTAGTACCTGTTTTGTGCAGGTTTTGGCATTAATACTCCTAGCAGGGGTGAAGGAAGCAGAGGGCTGCCTGCTGGAGGATCTGCATCCTCATTCCCTGCATTTCCTCTCCTCTCTGTGCTCCCAAGTGAAAAAATCTGGTGAGGAAGCCTCCTGCAGGCAGGTGTCAGAGAGGTGTGTCTGGGAAGCTGCATTCAGGCAAGCACAGGAATTGGAGAGTCACAGAATCATGGAATGGTTTGGGTTGGAAGGGCCCTTAAGGCCCACCTCGTTCCACCCCCTGCCATGGGCAGGGACACCTTCCACTATCCCAGGTTGCTCTAAATCCCATCTGTCCTGGCCCTGAACACCTCCAGGGATGGGGCAGCCACAGCTTCTCTGGACAGCCAGTGCCAGGGCCTCCCCACCCTCATTTCCTAACATCCTAAGATCATGCATGAGCACGTCAGAGATACCCAGAGCTCCTCTCCCTCTGTGCTGAGGCCCTCCATGGAAATACCTGAGGAACTGGGTGCTGCTGCTGTCTTGTTTTGTAGGAGCTCTGCACTTCCAGTCTCCTTGTGCTTCTTCATTCTTCACCTCCTTAACCACCCTCTTTCCATGGACACAGATCTGGCAGTCTCTTCTGCTCTTACAAGCCTTCACCAGTGGTTTATATCATAAGGATAAGGGTTTTTTTTTTCCAGTTACTGCAAATTCCTGTCAGCCACCAGACAGCTTCTTTCTTGCAGATTTGACATAGGACATCCCTGCTTCGGCCCTGAGGTGATTTTACATGGAAAACCATGGGAGAGGCAGGCTTTGACCTAGGAGCACTACAGCACGGTGTCCTCTTACCTCTGGAGCTGCACACACAGGGTATCCTGCTGGCTCCAGCCATTCCCACCACGGAGGAGAGAGCTCTCCCTGATCCAGGGGAGGCTGGGAGGAAGCACGCCGCTGCCTTCGCTCCTCGCTGTGTAAATTTGGAGGGAAGCAGGATCTAAATCTCCATACTGTTCATCTTGCTTTCCCTTGGGAATAAGAGGGACAGCAGGTCCTGGGTCCAGCTAGGTTGCACGTCTTAGCAGTCTGGCTTAAATTCAGCATGAGAGTCCGTGGGGCTGTAACTTGCAGAGGACTTGTGCCGCCGGATCCCGCGGGGACACCGGTGTTGGGGCACCCAGCTGCTGCCACACCCCAGCAGCTCAATGCTGCTGCATCCAGAGAGGGCCCGAGGGTGCACGGACAGCATTCCTGCGGGGCTGGTGGGTGTCCCAGCCAGCATGCCCTCTGCTGCTGTGTGGGAAGGTGTTTCACCCACCTCTCTCTGGTGATGCTGGACGCTTGCACCCTCCTCTGAAGCCATTCCCAGTGGGAGGATGAAGGGTGGGAAGCGAGGCACTCGTGGGATGCAGGCAAGGTGACACCCAGCTCCAGCAGGGTCAGGTAGCAACCGTCTTCCTCCTCCTTGTCCCGGAGTGTGTGATCCCCTTCCCCTCCCAGCCCGGAGCAGGACGCAGCCTTGGCAGTGTTGCGGGAAAGCAGCGGAGCTCCGTCGCGTTGCCCCTGCCAGCTCTAACCTTGTTCCCTTGCATCTGCCCAGGTTTGGATGCCAGTCCCCCGGCCAGTACTCATGAACTCACCATTCCCAATGATGTAAGTAAATCCGAGTGCTTCCTTGGCATGTCCGTGTGCGTCTGTGTGTGTATACACATATATGTATGTATACATACCTATGTATCTATATAGAACCTGCAGCCACTTGGCTTTGTTAAAAATATTTAGAGATGCCCCTTCCCCATGTTCCCTCATCCACGTGCAGTCCTTTGGGGATCAACCTGCAGCACAAAGCGCCTGTCGGACTTTACCCCGTCAGTAGCCTTCCCTAGGTACAATCCTTAGTGCTCCCTTTCCCTTTCCAAGTGAACTCAGTGCTCATGAAACATGCCCAGTTGACAGCACTGGGAAAGGGAGAGAGCTCCCATGCCAGCCCTGATTAAAGTCTTAATTGCTTAATCAGGCCGTGGCGGGTCTGAGATGACATTCCAGCTCAAGGGTAGCGGCTGGGTGGGGGGTGGTGAGGAAGAGGAGGTAAGTAAATGACATTTCTGATGCCACCAAATGCCACACGAGTGTCTGAAGGACGGTGCGTCTCAGTGCTGCTGGCAGGCAGCTTTGGGGTCTGGTAGATGGAAGCCTTGTGGTCAAGTGGGTGTTGGGCTGGGATATTTGCTGGGAGGAGGCTGGAGCCGTGCTGGGCAGGGATGCTCAGCAGGGAGGAGGTGGGATGGAGAGCACGACACAGCCAGCACCTGGATCCATGTGCCTCACGTGCTTCTGGACTGGTTCTAATGGATGAAGACCTGGTCTGCGCTCAAATCGTGATGAGGGCAAGCGGGGGGATGACATCCAGTCTCCGTTCCCATCTCCATCACTGACAAGCACCTTCAGCCCGTCCTCATCAGCAGTCTCTGGCAGCTGTTGCCACCTCTTCCTGCTGTTCACCAGCAGCCAGCAGTGCCAGGGAAGGGCAGCGATCCCAGCTGCAGCTGCCGGGCACTTCCGCCAAGACCTCTGCCCACCCAAAGGGACATGGCAGTGCCAGAGCCTCTGAGCACCTGCTGCTGAAGCCCTTGGAGATGCTTCGCCCTGGGCCAAATCACCACAGGAGGGATCTGCAGAGGAGCCAGTGGGGGCTGATCCCAGATCTGCCCCTGTTCACCCAGCAAGGATCCCTCTCCAGGAGGCTGCAGGGAGCTCTGCAAGCGCTCCCAAGGTTCCAACAGCCACGTCTGCTGAGCGTGGAGGACCGCAGTGATGAAGGCATCTTCAGAAATACAAAGAGACCCCTTGCAAAAGGACTCACGCGGGAGGAAAGGATGCCAGGAGACCTCTGAGAACTCAGGAGCACTCGGAGCTTTCACTCGCCAGAGACCCAGCTCTCACCAGACCTGGGAGGCATTAGAGGTCATCACCTGCATCTTGAAAAATTCCTCCTTAGCTCTCCCCACTGTTGTTTCAAAGGCTTTTAAACGCCCACTGCCACCTTCTTGGGAAGCAGAGGACAGGTTTGGGTTCCTTTAAGAGTCACCAGGCATGTTTTAGTGGTGTAGCTTGGGAGTTGTGCTGCAGCTGAAGAAAATCTGATGATACCCATCTTGCTGCTCCTCTGACCGTCAGGAGAAACTTGAACGCTGTTCAGCTTGGCTGTAGCTGAGCATCTGCCTAAATAGTTTGGTTCCTCAGTTCTCCCCAACAGATTTGCATTTGCTGAAGCATCTCGGAGTTACTTCTGTGCTGTGAAGACCAGGATGGGCTGAACACCCCCTCACAGACCCCGAGACAGTGGACGCCCTTCCAGGGTATATTCAGGTCCCTGTGGGATAAACCCTCATGGCAGCCCCATGGTCTGACCGAAGGATCAGGGAATAGTTGGAGGAGTAACATCTGCACTTAGACTGTGGCAAAAATCCAGCAGCTGCCAAGATGAACGCCCCACGTGTAAAATGCCCTTGGAAAAGAGCTCAGATGGCCAAAAAGGGCAGGCAGAGCACCTCATGCCTGCGTTGGTCAAGCTGGATATCCCTGAATGTGTTACCGAGCTTTTGCGGGAGATGCACAGATGAGCAAAGACCACTGAGGAAGTTCAAGCCACTGAGGACTGTGGAGGAAATTCAAGGGATGAGCAGTGGAGGAAATTCAAGCCTCCAGTTGGCTCTGATTTTTTCACAAGAGTAAGAAAGACGTGTTTTTAGGTAGGGCCCACCTTTTCTGCGCGTGCCACAGCCACGTGGTGCTCTCCTGTGCCCGCTGGCAAGCCACTGGATTGCACCAAAGAGCTACAGGGGGTAGCAGAGGCACTCAGGGTGTCCCAGAGGGATAGAAGAAATATGGGATGGGGTCACTGCACCAGCTGATGAGGGGGCTCTTGGGGCTGGCCTGTCCCCAGGGAAGGCAGCAGGCTTGTTTCCTTCCAGTAACATGTCCAAACCACCTTTGGGTTTGCTGTGACTGCCAAGGGGATGAGCACTTGCAAAACATTGACCATTTATTAAACTGTGAAAATTATTATTACTGAAACAAGCTCTCCTTGAAGCCCTCTGAGGTGCTGGGCACCATGTGCAGATAATGGAGATTCTTCCCCCCAAGGAGCAGAGCAGGGCAGGTCTCCGGATGTGTCCTTGGAGGACCGTGCTCACGCACAGGTGGGATTCACCCCGGGCTGTCCCTCTCCTGTTTTCATGAGCATTAAGGTCACTCTTGTCCCAGGTGTGCTCGCGTCCCGCCAGTGACTGCCAGAGCTGCCGCTTCTCAGACGTTCCCTCCGTGCTTTCTTTCCTAGCTAATAGGCTGCATAATCGGACGCCAAGGGACCAAAATCAATGAAATTCGGCAGATGTCGGGAGCGCAGATCAAAATCGCCAACGCCACGGAAGGGTCATCGGAGCGCCAAATTACCATCACAGGAACCCCTGCAAACATCAGCCTTGCGCAGTACCTCATCAACGCCAGGTGAGACCCCCCGCCGACCTCGCCGCCGCCCGCCACGGCCGATCCCGGTGCTGTGGGCCAGCAGGGCCTTCCCGAGGCTGGCTGGGATGGACGGTGTCTTGCTGAGACCTCTGAGCGGGGACCAGACGTCGCCAGCAGGCCATCTCCCCCCAGCTGGCGCTTTGGCTGGGGACCGGGAGCCGCCGCGCTGCTGGCGGAGCGGCCGCGGGTCGTGCCGGGCCCTGCCCGCCCGCCACCCTCGCTCAAGGATTTTGCTCGCGGGTGGGCAAAGTTGCCGCCGTCTTTGCCCGTGGACGAGGCAGGGGACGGGGACAGGAACGGAGCTGAGCCGGTGTCAGGGAGGCGTCACTTGGGACCTGCCTGCTGGGATCCCAGCATCGCTCGCTGCCTCTTCCGCGTGCTTCCAGGCCTCCCAAAGGCTTTCCTCCATTCAGTGAAAACAATCAGTCCAATAAACGCAAGACATGGGAACGGCCTGACTGCTTCCTTTTCATCATGAAAAGCCTGGCACTGCAGGACGTCACAGGGGCCGAGCGTTCGCAGCGCTGCCGCCGGCCCGGGGGAGACGCAGCCCGTGCTGCGGGGCCGGGGCCGGCCAGGCCTGCGAGGGGAGCGCGCAGGGGAGGCTGCGGAGACGAGCTGGGGACCTGCCCCGAGCAGGCCGCGATCACTGGGGCCTGTCTGCCTGTGTCCGTGGACTCGTGGAGAGCGAGGTTAGGGGGATACAGGACCTCTCTGGTAGCTCAGCACCCGCCTGGCAGAGCCACACAAAGAGGCCCACCCGCCCGGGCAGGAGCGATGCCGTGCCAAGCCGCCGCCAGCCGCGGACGCGCGCAGGAGGGAGGCCGCTGGCGGGGCCCCGAGGACGGGGGGCTGCCGGCGGCGACTCTGACGCTTGTTGGGGTGTGGGCTGGGAGCACCGGTGAGGTCTGTATGTGCTTTCTCCTCCCTGCACCCAACCCACCTGAGCCCCGACCCGCCGTAGACCCCCGCCATCCCCTCCCGCCCGCTCCCCCGCTGCCCATGCCCGCGGCACCTCGCCCCTGCCGGGGTGAGGGACGGGGCCAGGCCCCCGCCCGCGGGCATGGCTGAGCGGCTTCCCCGCAGACCCTTGCCGATCCCCTCCACTCCCTGAGACAGGAGAGAGAAAGAAAAGAAAAAGAAGCGGCTCTTCGTTGCT
>VYXC01007883.1:274220-293038 GCA_013397175.1 Platysteira castanea
TGCCGTGCCAAGCCGCCGCCAGCCGCGGACGCGCGCAGGAGGGAGGCCGCTGGCGGGGCCCCGAGGACGGGGGGCTGCCGGCGGCGACTCTGACGCTTGTTGGGGTGTGGGCTGGGAGCACCGGTGAGGTCTGTATGTGCTTTCTCCTCCCTGCACCCAACCCACCTGAGCCCCGACCCGCNGGGCCGGCCGAGCTGCCCCTGTGCGGGGGTGACCTGGTGGGGCGGCAGGATGGGGCTGAGCCTCGCCCGCAGTTTCCAAACCAGAGCAGAACGAAGCAGCCGGGGGAGCTGGCACAGCTGGCTGTCCCCCGTGGGAGGGATGCTGCTGGAAGTGAAGCCGTGCTCTGGGATGACTCCTGCCAGCACCTCTGGTGGGTGACAGCCCTGCCACGAGGCGGTGACAGTGAAGGGCACCACCTGGCCGCAGCCAGGAGAGGGGAAGGCAGCCAGCCACTACGCCGGCTCTGTGCTCCAGCCCCCCGTGCCCTCCACGGGGGACCCCCAGGCCACCCAGCGATGCTCTGCCCACCCCGTCTCCGCGGGGCGTGGGCGAGAGGAGGAGCGCCGCCCCGCAGGGTCTTCGTTTTCTTTTCTGCTCCGGTGATTAAGCGCTTGTTTTTTGTCTCCCCCCCACCCCTCTCTCTGCCCCTGTCTATTCTAGGCTGACGTCTGAGGTCACTGGAATGGGCGCACTCTAATTTCCACCCACCATCCTCCACTCCGCACCACCCGACCCTCTCCAGCCACCGGCACTCCACCCAGCCTGTACTGCCTGTACTTTTACCGTCTTCCCTTTGCCTCCACAGATACTCTTTTCTTTACTAACGAATATATATATATATAAAAACACACACGCGCATCTGCACACACCGGAACGGTTCTTTACGAGCTCTTTACTCTGTGCTCCCGAGGCTGCTCCCAAACTCTTTGGTTCTGGTCCTTGTTTTCAGCGTTACGGTGTTAATTCTTCATCTGCTTTTTGGGGACGAGGGAGGGGGGAGGGGGGCGTTGGTTTTTTTCTCTCACTGGCGAGGCTCCAGGAGCTGGCGGGGTCTCTAGTGTCAGTCTAGCGTAGCTACCTACACGTCTGAGTTGACGTTGGCGGTACTTTCTGTAGCCCGTGGACATGTGTGATGCCACCCAGAGCTGTGCGCGCTTCAGACGCTTTAACTTCTCTCACCCTCCTTCCTCTGGTGCTCCCTCTTGCTTGTCCTGGCTCACCTTCGCCACCTCACACCCCTGCCCTCGGGGTAGGGGCGTAGTTTTCACCCCTTGTTATTTGGGAAGCGGGAGCCAAGCGCGGGTTCACCCGCAGGCTTCTCTCTTGGAACATGGCATGGTCCAGACAAGCCCTTTTTCCTGCTAAACCAAGGGAATCTCACACACACACACACACACACACACAAATGCTCATTTTTTTTAACTAACGAGCACCTGGAAGTGGGAAGAACTCAGCTGTATGGGATTCACACCCCCAGGGGCCTTTGAAAGCACTCTTTTGGCAATCCCCCACGAGCAAAACCTTTGGACGATAGCTCAGGAAGCTCTGTGAGCCGGCTGTGTTTGTCGTTGTTTGTGTTCAATAAATGTCTGTGCAGCTCTGGTACCGATGGGCTCCGACTGTTCTTCTCCTGGGTCGCCCCGACAACTCCTGCCCCATCCTTCCCTCTGCATCCTTCCACACCTTTTTAGCTGCTTGGAGGGAAGGTGGGGGTTGTATGCAAGAGCTCTTCATTACTATTGCATTTTTATTTTTATTATTACTATTACTATTATTATTTATCATCACCATCACCATATCTTTTTTTTAATTTCATTTTTTTCAGACAAGGTCCCCACGAGTGATGCACTTCCTGAGTGATTCCATGCTTTCTGTTTGGGTTTTTTTGGTTTTTTTTTTTTTTCCCCAAGAGAGAGTATTTGGCTTGCATAATCCTTTGGTTTTCCCTAAGATTGATTTATAAGTTATGGTGCGACAGCCACCATCTCTCACTGCCCCCTTGTCTGGACGGATCTGCCATGTCTGTGCCCCACATCCTTCCCCGAGACCCTCTCTGCCCAGCCCTGCCCTCTGCTTCCAGGCTTTTCTTCTCTCTCCTACCCCTCCAACAGGGAAAAGTACATTTTCCCTCTGTTAATTCCTGACTGTCCCTTGTCCCAGATTGCAGATGAGGGGACCATGATACACCATGTCCCCTGAGAGCTGAAGCAGCCACACAGTACATTTTTGCACTGTCCCATGAGGGAAATACATTGTTTTTCCAGGTGAGCCCCAGGACTCCACGGCCTTTCCCTCTCTTCCACCCTCAGTAGCTTCCCACTCTCTCCTGCCAGGATGCTGGGCCACTCCTCCTCCTGTCTGCAGCTCTGCCGGCTCAGCACTCACCGGGGGCTGTGTCAGGGATCCCAAGTGATGCCACTGCATCCGTGGAGCCAAGGATGGGCAGGGGGTTGTGGGCTCCAGCTGGGATGGGAGCACAGCCCAGGAGCCCGGAAAGGCGAAGGTGGTGCCGCTGAGCATCAGGGTTTGCTCTGCCCAGGTGTCCCCAAACCCGTGCATGCTCAGCTCTCCAGAGCATTCCAAGGCTCTGTGGTTAAAGGTGCTCCCAGAGCCTCCCCTGGTGCCTTGCTGCCTGTCTCCAACCCCTCACCCTGCTCTCCCTGGCACTTTGGGTTCAGCTGTGCCTTTCGGGTGGCCCAGCGGCCGCACAGGCTCAAGAGCATCCCCTGATTCCCCTTCCAGGGGAGCACAGGTGCTGTGGGGAGGGCTGAGGGGCTCAGGTGGAGCCAGGAGCCGCGGCTGGCACCTCCCCCGTGTATTTGTGCTGATGCTGAGGATGGAGGGAGGCAGGCACCAAACGGGGCCCCCTCCAAGTCGCCGACTGCCCAGCAAAGCATGGAACCCCCTGCCAGGGTGCCGAGCCAGCTATGGGCAAGGGGCACCCCTCATCTTCTCCTGTTCCTCACTCTGCTTCAGAGCAAGAGCTTTTCCTGTTGGAAGGATGAAATACCCGTGTGTGAGACCCAGTGGAAATAAGCACCCCGGTGGCCTGGGGGGTGAGCCATGGCAAAAGCTCCACATCCCACTGCCAGCACCCTCCATGGCAGCCTGGGGTGCTGCCCGCTCAGAGAGGGAGGGTGCACCGAGGGAGCCAGCCCATCCTGCCACTCTCAGCTCCTCCGTGGGGCTGTAGGACAAGCTGGAGCACGAGCAGAGCTTCTTCACCAGGTGCTGGAGGCACAGCAGCAGAAGAATCGTGCTGACCAAGACTGAGAAATCCATCCCAGGCCAGCGAGGCTGTGGGGTTCGGACACCTGGGGAAGGCCGGGGAGCGTGCCAGCATCCTGGACACGGAAATGGCTTTGCACAGTGCCTGCAGATCACGGCTGCCCTGAGTTCCTCTGCTCTCGGCATGTGCTCCCTGTGCTGTTCCCCACCTCCACTGAGACAGCGCTGCCCAAAATAGCAAATGCCAGATTGGGTCTGCCAGCTGCAGCCCAGCTCAGAGGCTGCTGGAGAGGGGGAGCAGACTGCGGCAATACCTCTGCACCCATCCCCACGCCAGCAAGCCCACGGATAACACCCCCTCTGGGTACCATCCCCACCCCAGCCCGCTGCCAGGCTGCGGAAAAGCCACCCCGGGAATCGGTGGTGAGGGAGAAGAGGCTGGATATGAGAGTGGCTCTGGCATCAGGCGAGGGTCCAAGATGTTGTGTCAAGGATTGCGCTGCCACAAGGGTCTGTGCTCATGGGAGTGCTCCAGGGAATGCTGGATGCGGCCACAAGGGCACAAGGGACAGTCCAAGCAGTAGCAGTCACCTGGGTCACCTCACAGCAGCTCTGAACAGTCACAGAACCACAGAATATCCTCAGCCAGAAGGGATCCACCAGGACCAGCTCCTGATCCTGCACGGGACAACCTGAAGCATCCCTCCTTCTGGCACGCCCTTTGACTTTGCAACTTCTCTTTGGGGGTCCCATTGCCAAGGTTATTTTGCAAATTAAAGAAGAAAAAAGAGGATGAAACTGCAGCGTTATTTGGGAATCAACCTCTCCATCATCATCTGTGCTGGAGCGAGGTTTGGAGACAGCGGTGCTGAAACCACTGCAGCATCCCCCTGGGAGCATGTTGATGACAAGGACAACAACAAAATCACAAGGAATGTTTCAAACTCAGCTTTGATTTCTTTGGGATGACTCAAAAGGATATTTGCTGTTTTCTTTGGAAGGAGCCTCAGTGTTTTGCTGTGATTTGTGATAGGTCTCATCCATTTTGGGTGAACTTAAAATACTCTGATGATGCATCCCCAGCCATGCCACTGGGAAAAATCTCTAATATTGGAGTGAGTATTCAGTACAAGGTGAATGTCCCAGTCAATCAACAGAATAGCTTTAATACATTGCTTTTCTCTCCCAAAATGATGCTTGTTATCCAGACAGAATGATTCAACATTTCTGGAATGAGTTATTTAGGGGGAAATTTTGACTTTGACTGGAAAGTATTGGTCCAGTGCCTCCCCCTGCCCCTGGAATGTGGGGGTTCTCCATCAGAGAGGGCCAGTTAAGGTCTGTGCTCAGCCCCTTGGCCTCAGCTGAAGGTCCCCGCTCCCCCTGCATATCCTTGTTGTGCTCCCAAAATTGTTTGGAGTATTGTTTTGTGTAATTTTTCCCCCCCAGACTGTATTTGCAAATGTAGTACAAAACAAGGCTGAAAAAAACCAGACCGTTTCCCCTAAGGGAAAGTGACTTTCACCGGGGAGGCTCTTTAAATTTCATACTCTCTTTGAGCTGTTATTCCGGGGTTTGTTATGTATCCATGCTAGTCACTTTTAATTATGCTAATTCCCAGCTTATGCTCCATTAGCAAGGGTAATTTCCTGCCTCCGGTGCCGGCAGAGGCAGAGTTTCTGGGGGATCTCTGCGTGGTGTGGCAGGGATGAATGCTTAATCCCATTTTCTCCTTGGCCACAGGGATGGAAGGCGTCTCCCCAGCCCCGGGGGCAGCCGGTCCCCAGCCCCGGGCGCCTCCGCTGGTCACTAGATGTCCCCATTGCCCAGCTCACTAGATGTCCCCATTGCCCAGCTCACTAGATGTCCCCATTGCCCAGCTTTCCATGGATCCTGCTCCAGCCGGGACGCGGGCAGCGCCGGGATGCCCGGAGCCTCCAGCCGCCTGCAGAGGACATCCCGCGCTGCTGGAAGGGGACCGGGCTTTGTGCGCGTGTCCCCGGCGCTGGTGACGGGCAGGGACTTCCAGCGAGCGGGTGATGGCACCGCGTCCCTCTGCGGGAAGGGGCCCGGCAGCGCCGGGAGCTGCGCGCAGCCGGCCCAGCCCACACGGGCAAGGATGTGTGGCGAGCATCCCCTCGGCCGCGGGTGGCCTTAGGCTGGCCCGAGCCCGTTCGGGCGGGCAGAAGGACGAGGTTTTGCTGGAGAGGTCCCAGGGGTCCCCATCCCTGTGGTGCCCAGGGAGGCGCTCCCGAGCTGGCTGCTCTGTGCCTCGGCTGGCAGCAGGAGAATGACTGCAGAGGGGTCACGGTCTCCGTGCAGTGCCCCTGCTCCCGTGCTGGATGTCACAGGGAGCCGGGGCTCTGCCGGGAGGGGCGGTTTTGCTCTCCCCTCAGAAGGAACGCAGCTGCGGATCCCGATCCGCCGTGCAGTGCAGCGAGCCCCAGGCCCCCGGCCAAAGGGGAACGTGGCAGTGACTTTTAGGAAGTACTGAATGTACCAGATGTGCAACTCCCTCCGCTCCAGATGTGCGGCCCCCCTCCCACTCTGCCCCAGCGCCCTTGTCCTGCAAAGAGGAAGATGCGACTCCGGATTGCTCCGAAAGCATCCCACAGACCAAAGCCAGCCAAGTGCAAAGCCAGGCTGGCCCTGGATTCCCACCCTCGTGTTCAGGCAGTTTAACCGCAGCGATGTCTCTTCCCTGAAATGACGATCACGTCCGCTCTGCACATGGGGAACAAAGCCAGCCAGGAGATGGGGATGAGGATGGAGCAGCGGGAGGAGGCCTTGGGTCTGAGCCCCACACTCGGCCTGTGGCTGATTGAAGACACACGTGCTGCTCCCAGAAGGAGCTGCTTTGATCCCGAAGGGATAGGCCGGGATGTGCGTGAGGGCTGGAAGCACATTTGAAGCACACATGGAGCACTGTGTCCTGGTTGCCTGCAGGCAGTGTCACCGTTTGTCCCTGGAGAAAGCCTGTGTCTGAGAGCACTGGGTCACACAGGGGATGAGCGGCGCTTGGCTCTGCAGCGTCTCCGGGCTTTGTTGTGTCCGATGGGACGGGGTGGCACTGGGTGCCCCGTGGGGGCGTGGGCACGGCGGGGGTGTGAGATGCCCTGTGGAATGCGGGCACGGTGGTGCTGGGCCAGCAGCCAGCTGGCAGGGTGGCCAGGCACACAGAGCACGGAAGGATGGGGCAGCATCACTCCGGAGCTCAGGATTGCGTGCTCAGCTTGGGAGCAAACCACCACAGACATCCAACAGGACTTCCCAGTGCGAAGGGCAGCAGGCCATGATGTGCTCACCCAAAAGCAGGCAATTAGCGGTTTGGGGTTGTTTTGGAGGGAGGACATTGCAGTGATGTAACCTGAGGCTGCTGCTGCAGCTGGTGCTGCGGTTTTCCCAAGGGATGCTGCTCTGTGTGCTACCCAAGCACGCAGCCATGCTCCCGAATCTCTTACAGGAGCACTGCAGAGGCACCGTCAGTAAAACGCCATTTAAAAATGCAAACCCAACACGCCAGAGAAACCGCCATCTCTGGGCTTAAAACAAGTTTTCGGTGGCAGACTAAAATTTATTCTTGCCGCAAGTAGATCTCCCCTCCGCATATTTCGGGCTGAAACGTGGTGATTTCCAGAGGCACAGGTGGTGCAGTGCAGCGCCAGGCAGAGGCTGTGCAGGGGTGTGTGCCCTTCCCCAGCGCTTCTCTCTCAGCTGCCCATCACCCCAGCACAGCCCTTGCCCATCAGCCCCAAATCTGGCTGGTGGGGTCCAGCAGAACCAGCTCTCCGCAGTCACCATCCCCACAGCCGTGGGTTTGTAGGGCAGAGAAAGGGCAGATCCTCAGCCCAGCAACAGCCTCAGTGTGTTCGGATGGCTTCTCTGGAGCTGCCAAAAAGCCGCTCTCAGCCCTCGGTGAGAGCCCATGAGGCAAGCGCAGCACGCTGGGCAACCAACCCGGGCTCAGCTGGCAGCCCAGCTCACACTGGATGTGTGCTGGTGTGAGCTCCCAGGGAAGAAAAGGGAAGTTTGTTGTGGTGCAGCAGAGCTCCGTGTGGGCATGGCTCCTCCAGCTTGGTTTTTGGGGCCTGGGTGATTTCAGAATCACGCCGCAGAGCTGCTCGGGGTGGTGTGGTGGCCTGAGAGGCCAGGAGGCACCGGTGCCACAGCCTTGGCTGGGCCCTGACCATCTCCCTTGCTTGTCCCCCAGCTCTGCAGACCCTGACCCCCACGGGAGGAACACCTTCACCGCCTGACCGGAGCGCCGTGGCCGACGTGGTGCCGGCGGCTGATGCTTGAGCCCCCTCCGAAGACACTGCCGGCTTCCCGCGAGCTTCTCCCGCTCCTTCGTGGCGCCCTTGGGGCCAGCTGCCCGATCCCCCCGCCCACGGCTGCCCAGACCCCGCTCCTCGGCCGGGGCACAGCGGGCTCAGGGGGGCCGGGGCAGCGGCTCTCAGGAGGACAGCAGCTTGCAGCCGGCGTGCGGCGGTACCCACTGCGAGCCAGCGCTGCCCACCGCCCCTCTCTGCGCTTCCTCATCGCCCCTCGCGCCCCTGCCGCTTCGCAACGCATTCCGTGGCGTATCTGTGTCATTGCAATAAAGCTTTTGTTGCTTGAGGTGCCCTCCGCGGTGAGTGGGGTGCGGCTGGGGAGCCGTGGTTTGGGCAGTGGGGTGGGGTGCTGGGGGTGCCCCCGTGGCACCAAGGCCTCGGTGCCCCCAGGTTGGATCATGGGGAAACTCGGCCCCTGAAGCAAACCGTGGTTTGGAAAATGGGCCTCAGAGCCCTGGCTTCACTCAGCATCAGGAAATGATCCCACATGGGAGCGGGGCTGCCAGGAGGGAGGGGGAACGGGGCAGGGGGAGCACTGCAAAGACAATCCAGAGCGTTCCCGAAAGGCGGCGACGACCGGGATTCATTATCCATCGGGAGACGTGTTTACAGCAAGCGTGAGTCACTGGCGGGCCCGGGGAGCAGCCCAGCAATCCGGGGGCTGCCAGCAATCCCGAGGGGATACAGGCTCCCCATCCAGCCCCACACAATGGCAGCTCTCAAACTAGCCCCGCCAGCCCTGCTGGACCTTGGAGCAGCCCTGGTGCTATTTCTGGGCACACTGGGGTGTGGTTTTTCTCTGGGATGCTTCCTTTCTACTCGAGAAGAGAAGCCAGAGCGCTGCCCCAGCTCTGCACGTTGCCCTGATGCAGTGAGGGTCTCCCTCTCCAGCCCGTCCAGCCCTGGGCTCGACACACATCCAGGAGAGGCCAACCCTGCCTGCCCAGACCTCTGCCCTATGTGGAAACAAAGGCAAAAATGCTGTATTGACCTTTTTTCTCCATTTGGAATTACACTTTCCAAGCGCACATCACCCCTGCTCCCGTTTGGCCCTGCAAAGGGGCCGTGTGCGGGCAGGCAGAGCAGTTCGCCCTTCTCTTCACCCTTGCTCAACCTGCTCCGCAGGGAGCAGCAGCCCCAAATCTCCACAGAACCTGGAAGTCGCCCTCCCCGTGTTCATGCCGCCCCTGACATGCCCAGCCCTGCTCCCTGACGAGCCACATTTGGGTTGGAAGGGTACTGCTCCAGGCCTGGCACCTGCTTTTGACTGAAAACCAGGTCTTCTGGGTTTCTCCTGCCCAGGAATTGGCTGAGTGCTTTCACTTGGAGAAAAGCCCCTGTAGCTGTTCCCGTCCCGTTCCCAGAGCAGCAGCGCCATGGGGACCCTCCAGAGCAGGGGTGTCACCAGCTGAGAGATGCTCTGGGAAACGCGGCTCAGGGCTCCTTTCCCACCTCCTTGCAAGCCTTGGGCCATCCATGAAGCACCCTCCATGGCCTTGGCTGAGCTGGGAGACTTTCCCAGAGCCAGAGCCGGGTGGGAGCAGCCCCAGGGAAGGAGTCAGTGGGGCTGTGTGTGCAAACACCCCCAAAGGTGGTTGTGTCCACCCACCCCAGCACAGGGCTTGAATCCCTGCCCGGGCTGGAGAGGTGGGATGCAGAGGGATGGGAACCACCTGCGTGCACTGGCTTAACCTCTGCAGGACTCATCAGCTGCAAGAGGAAGCTCCTGTGCCCCACTGAAGGCATTTAAGGCTGCAGAGGCCCCTCACGCCCCATTGCATCCACCCTTGTGTGCTGGCTGCAGCTCCGTGGCTTCCTGCTGAGAGGGTGAGTGTTTGGAGATCAGAACAGCCTGTTTACCTTTGGCTGTGCCTCTAAAAAATAATAAAGTAGTGGTGGGGAGATGCTTATCTGTACACCCCTGCTGGGATTCCCCTGGCTGCAGCTGGTGCTGGGATCTGCTGCTTGGAGCAGGGGAAATAGGCCTGAGTAGAGCAATCACAGAACCACAGGGTGGTTTGGGTTGGAAGGGACCTTAAAGCCCATCCCATCCCACCCCTGCCACGGGCAGGGACACCTTCCACTGTCCCAGGCTGCTCCAAGCCCCATCCAACCTTGCCTTGGGCACTGCCAGGGATCCAGGGGCAGCCACAGCTGCTCTGGGCACCCTGTGCCAGGGCCTCCCCACCCCCCCAGGGAACAATTCCTTCCATAAATCCAACCACAACCTACTTTCAGTTTAAAGCCATTCCCCCTTCTCCATGGCTGGATGGTTTGTGTTTGCTCCTCATTGTCTGTGAGAGATCCAAGGAGGATGCTCAGCACTGCTCGGAGTGGGCTGGGAAGGCGTTCTTCCTGCCAGGAAGGGTGGCTGGTTTGTTTTATCCTTCTAGGAAAAGGCAGCAGCTGGGTCTGGCTGTGGCGTGGAGGGAGCTGGGCTGCTCTGGAAGGGCACAGCCACACCCGGAGCCTGCACGGCTGCTGGGGGGTAGAAACAACGAGGATAAACTCGTGTGCTTAATAAAAATGGGAGCAGAAACAGCCTGGGAAGGGGCGGCTGGGAGCCTCTGGGAGTTCGCTGGCACGTGCAAGCTCCTGGGCCGGGGTGGATCGTTCCCCATGGAACACCGTGGAAAGGGATGGGGCTGGCACTGTGCCAGGAAGCCAGCTGAGGTGTGCAGAGCCAGCGAGGAGGACGCTTCTCTGTCCTTCCCAGGGCTGTGGGGTTGGATGCCCGAGGGCGGCTGCGATCTGCGGCAGAGGAAAAGCGGGTTTGAGCCCGCACAGCTCATCCCTGGGCAGGGAGGGTTCGGGGGGACCGGCGCTGGCCGTGCCCCGGCCGCGGGCAGGGCCGTGTCCGTGCCCGTGTCCGTGCCCATGTCCCGGCCGCGGGCAGGGGCCGTGTCCGTGTCCGTGCCCCAGCTGCAGGCGGGGCCGTGTCCGTGCCCCAGCTGCAGGCAGGGCCGTGTCCGTGCCCGTGTCCTTGTCCGTGCCCCAGCTGCAGGCAGGACCGTGTCCGTGCCCCGGCTGCAGGCAGGACCGTGTCCGGCTGTTCCTCGAGCGCCTGGGGCCGGCCTTCCCCAGGGAACGCGTGCCCAGCCCGGCAGGCACGCTCCGCGCCCTGGGAATTGCCCAAGCCGCGCCTTCTGCCGCAGAGGAATGGAAAATATTCCCTGCTGAGCTGCTGGGCGGGTTAGCGCGTGTTTTTCCATCCGTTTTTTCCTGGATGTCCCCTGTGAGAGGGGGGTCCTCTGTCCCCTGTCCCTCCAGTGATGTCCCCAGGGCTGGAGGTGGCGTGTCCCTGCCCCTGGGTGCTGCCTTTTCTCCAAGAGCAGGAAGACAGTGCAACTGCTGCTGATCTTTCTGATTTGGGCTGGTTTTGTTCCCAAGCCATGATGCTCCCAAGTCCCCAAAACCCACGCTTTGGGCTGCTTCTATTTTCTGAGTGTGAAATGGAGGCGGGGGGGGAAGCCCTGGGAGTGAGTTTTGCTGCCCACCTTCAAGCCTCCACTGTGGGACAGAGGAAGAGCGGGACTCTTTCACCAGGAGAGTGTGGGGAGGCCCTTCCTGGTATCCCAAATGTGTGACGTCCTGGCATCCCGCAGCTCCCCGGCAACTCGAGGATCCCTGCAAGCGCTGGGGTGGCCCAGGAGAAGGATCCTGAAAGTGTTCTCTCCTCTCCTCCAGCTCCCACGCCGCATCCGCAGCCTCCCCTCTCATTCGACCCTCTCATCTTTCCTAAGAAGCTGAGCCAAGCTTTCCCACAGACCCAGACAGCTATTAGGGAAATATTATTACCAGATGGTTTGGTTTTTTCCATAAGAACAGAGGCCAGCGTGAGGTAATGGGGAAAGCATTAACCCAGCAGGCATCATCCCGGGTGTGGGACGAGGCCGTGCTGCTGGGGCTGTGCTGTGTCCTGGCTGTGCCAGCACGGAAGGGGTCTGCGGGCTGGGCTGGGGGGACGCTCACACCCTGGATGTGCGGGATGGAGGGGAGCTGGAAATCCCCGCTGGCGTGGCGGTGACCCCCTGAGGTGGCTTGGGAAGGGAAGCGTGTGTCCCCAGACGGTGCTGGACGGGAGGGAAGGCTCCCCCCAGCCAGCTCGGACGCAGCTGGCCAGCAGCAGAGCGGGGAAGTTCGTGCCAGGTCAGCGGCTCGGAGGAGCACCAGGCCCCAGCTGGGCTGCGTCTTCCGGGGCGGCTTCGAGCCCTGGCAAGGAAAGGGTGCCAAGGGGCCGCTTCGTAGGGCAGCCGAGGGGTTTGGAAGGTGGGCTGTCCCTTCCACCGGGTGTTTTTGCAGGCGGGTGGATGCCAGACCCTCCTCTGGTGCTGCCCAGGCCCGCCCTGCACCACAGTGGGATTCTCCCAAGGCCCCTCTGGAAGAGGTGCTGTTTTCCTGCTCAGAGGGGTTTCTCTGCTGCCTCCTCCTGCAGAGATCCGCTGTGGGAAGCTGGATTACCGTGTTCAGAAGCACCACGAGCCACATTCTTTCCAGTGGGGTTTGTGGTTGGCGCAGCGCCGGGCTCACACCGCGGCTGCTCCCGTGGCGCAGGGCTGAGCGGTGGGGAGGGCACCTCGGGGGTCCTGCAGCCCCTGGTAACCAGGCACACGGAAACACCCATCATCCCAAACAATCCCATCACAGGGTGCCCTCGTCCTCAGGAGTCGGGGGAAGGAGGCAGAGATGCCACAGGCAGCTGGCAGGGCGCTGGTGTGCTCTGTGGGGTTACAGCCAGGGACATTCGGGTGTTCCCTAACTGGGGCATCTCCCAGCGCCACGTCAGGGGACAAGGTAGCCCCAGCTGTGACCTGGCACTCGGCCCTTCCCCGCTTCCCAAAGCGCCCTTTGGTTCTGTCCATGCTGATGGGTTCCCTCCTGGCTTTTCCCATGGGAGTTAGTTTCAGCTCCTTTCCGTATTTCCTGTGGAAGCACAATTTTCCATTTCCCAGTGGATTTGATTAAAGGGAAGAAAAGGTTACATCAAAGAGTTAATATCAGAAAAACAGAGCAGGCTCATTCTTTTGTCAGTTTCTGGGAGGAGAAAAAGCAAAAATTCTGTCCCAAGTGCACTTTTTTTTCCCCAGCACCCAGTTTGGTCTGGAATTGGACTGAAAGTTTATTGCAGTGCTGTGGGCTGGGACTGGGGAAGGGGAGCACCCATTCCCTGGGGCACTCAGGCACCCTGGAGGGGCTTCCCTTGCCCGTCTCCATGGCACTCCCGAGGGAGGCTGATAGGGGGAGGAGGTCCCCTGCTCCTGCAGGGGGACAGAGCCATAGGGCTCGATTGCCCTGGCCTCATCTGAAGAGGAAGGGAAAGGGGATGTCCTTCACAGGCATGTGTTCTTGGAATTGGAGACACGATGGCATGCTGCTAGTCCCAGCGACTTGGGAATGCGTTTTCCTGCAAAACTAGCCCACACTTTTCCAAGGAAATAGCTGTGCAGTGTCCTGGGGACACTGCTGGCCGTGGACCTGGAAAAGACAATGATTTCAAATGCCGGACACCGCTGCAATCCAGCGGTCCGGTCAGATGCTCCGGGGACATCGCGCCTGCTGACAGCTCGGGGGGGCCAGGCTGGGCTCCAGGCAGGGATTGGGGTCCCCAGCGGGGTGGGAGGAGCTCCCCGGGGTCTGACAGGCTGCAGCTGCTCCGAGCCTCGTACGGTCAGCAGGCGCCTCGCACAGGCCACACCACGGTCATTAAGTCTTTGCTGACACGGCCAGCTGGCCTCCAGCTCGCTCCAGCTCTGCGGAGCTGCTCCCGAGATGGGTTTGCTTTTCCCTGCCTGCAGGGAGGGGGAGGTCGGCTCTTCTTCTGCTTGGGATAATCTCCTGTGAGGGAAGGGGAGAGAGGAAGAGAGAAAGCTAAGAGGAAATGACTCTGCTGAGCTGATGCATGAAGACAGGTCCCTTCCCAGCAACCCCTCTCTGGAAGCTGCTGGCTGGTTTTCAAACTCCCAGGAGAGTTCCCTTGGGAGCCTGAGGAGGTGTGTTGGAAAGCCAGATCAGGTCTGATCCCCACGAAGTGTCAGGCAGCAGGACTTGTCCCTGGGCGTGCTAGCTCCCTGGGAGAGCATCTTCAGCAGGTTTGAGATGTGAAAATTCACCTTGCAGTGCCCTCATCTCCTGGTTCCACCTGTGCAGCCCTCATGCCACAGCGCCTGGGCGGGTGGTTGGACTCTGTGATCCCTGCCAGTCCCTTCCAACTCAGCTTATTCCATGGCTCTGTAAATCTGCCTCGAAGGGGGAAAAAGGGTGCTCGAAGTTTTTTGGGTTCACAAGGTTTTGGTTCAACACAGTCTGCAGATTATTTTCCACTGATTTTGGATGCTGTTTATCCAAAGAGTCGTTATTTGATGCATTTGCCTCGACAGCGTGGACAGGCTCCTCCACTGCTGTAACTCGTAATCAGTGGAGCTTCTGGGATCCTTCTGAGTTGTCTCAACTCGGGACACCTTTGGCAGCCAAACCTGCGGCATTTCCTGCTGCCTGTGCACACCAAGCTGCTGTCGATGGCAGGCAGGGTGACAGTGGTGGCAGCAGGCATGGCAGGTCCCCTGCTGCCTTCGTGCCCCCAGCCTCGGTGTAAACAGTCTGTGCCAGCTGGGTTTGTGCTGTCAACTCCGCTCTTTGGAGCCATCGACTTTTTGTTTAAGGACAGCTTTTGGTGCCCGTCTGTGCTCTTGGGGACAAGTTACAGCTGCAGCTGTACCGGGATCAGTCCTCAGGGATTTCACCTCTCCCCGCCATAGCAGTTAATGCTCCCACTGATGGGGGGTTAGCAGGACCTGGGACTTCTCCAGGACTGTTTCCAGTTCTGGCCATGAAGAGCAGATGGCCAATACCACCTTGGGCTGCCTTGCTGTAGAGGTCCTCAGGCTTTGCTGCCATCTTACAGAGCGGGAAGGTGCTCACCTCCAGATATCCCTAAGGACTTGTGCTCCTGCTGCTACCTCCTGGCCTTGACAGCTTTGACCCTGTTCCTGACTCCCTGCTCTGAGCACGGCCCTGGGGAGAAGGGTTGTTCCCAGTCTGGGGTGTTCCCGTGGGTTTCTCCTGAGGAACAAGGCTCTCCTGCTCCTGACTGGCTTGAGCAGAAAGCCCTGAAAGTCAGGGAAGAATGTTTCTCTGAAAATGTTGTGCCTCCATGGTGCCCCCATGCCTGGCACAGCTTCAGCTCTGCCGTGTGGTGGGGACTCCCTGGGGACAACCCAGACGGGCTCTCGTGGCAGGTTGGGATGTGACAGGAATGCCTGTCCCCCCTGGCCCAGCCTTCTTGGCCCAGGAGCCGAGAGGGGAGCGCTGGCAGGTGCCCCATGCCCCCTGCCCCAGCGAGCAGGCTGAGCCCAGCGCTGGGCACGGGCTGCTCCAGGGCTCCCTGCGAGGCTCGTGGAGGTGCCAGGCTGCCATCGCAGGTACAGCGGCATCCATAAAAAGGGTGAGCAGAAATGCTTCCTAAGTTTGACTCACAGCTGACAGCCCCTGATCCCTCCCTCCGTCCTCGGGCTGCAGAAGTCTCCTCCTCACCCTTACCCTCCTGCCTTCTCTTCCTCCCACGGAAACCAAGAGGAAAGCGGTAAAAAAAAAAATCTTCAGCGACTCCTGCCTCCGGACCGTGGCCTCGCCCGGCTGCTGGGTTCTCCTTCCCTGCTTTTTTCCCTGGATCCAGCTCGATGGTAATCTGAACCAAGAAACATGAGGCTGCGAGACTTTCTGCTCGCTCTGCTGCTCCCGGCCGGCTTCCTGTGGGGGGGCTCATGTGCTCAGCGCCCAGAAATCACCACCTCGAGCGCAGAAGGTAAGCCTGGAATGCTTTCCAGGGTGGTTTTCCTTCCCGGGATCAGCAGAGAAGCCTGACTGCTGTTTCCCTCCGGGGCGGATGCCTCTGCTGCTGACACACCGCAGATTTGTCGGGACGTTTGGGCTCGCTGAGGAGAGCGGTGTAGGATTAGAGAGGATCTGCAAGAAGTACCCATTTTCGTGTTTTTTGGCGCTTTTTCCTTGGCTCTGTCTGGTCAGGAGTTACCAGTAGCACTGGGATGCAGGAGAGGGGGATAACAGCTGATACGAGTCCAGCTTTCTGAAATATTCTGGGCTTGACGCTGGCTCTTAAGGGAAGTTTTTGTTATTGCTCTTTCTTAAAATTTTATTTTTGACAGGATGCGTTAGAAAATTTTTACTTTCTTATTGCATTAATTGCTAAAGTGGTTTCATTTTTCCGAGTGGTTCCTGCAGCTGCATTTTACTTGGTGTAATAAGTAGTATAGGTCTTGCAAAGGTATCCTTTGAATGGAAGCGGGGAAGAAAGTACAGGGAAGTGTTAAATACCACAACATTACGTTTTCTGAAAAAGTGCTCCTGCTTACTCTTGATGCCAAGGCGATTAGGATGTGAAAGCATTCCCCTGAGCCCAGATCCCGGGAGCCTGCTAGGAGGGAAATGGGGTGGGCAGTGCGGGAAGCCTGGGATGTGGAGGCGATGCAGCGGGATCGCCAGCCAATTCCTGCCTCTCCGCTTCTTCCCAGACTGCCCTGTGGACCTGTTCTTCGTCCTGGACACTTCGGAGAGCGTTGCCCTGAGGGTGAAGCCCTTTGGGGACCTGGTTACCCAAGTGAAAGATTTCACCAACCGGTTCATTGATAAGCTGACCCAGAGGTACATCTCCCGGGGGTTATCTGGGCTGCTGCAGGGATGGAGCCTGCTGCCGGCTGGGATGCCGAGATCCCTCTGTGTGTCTGTCCACAGAAGGAAAGAAGGAAAGCAGGGATGCTGTGGAGGGGGATGGGAGCCTGTCCTCCTGATCCTGGTCCTTGTCTGCTCTGTTTTGGCTCTGTGTGTGCTGACAGCAGCAGCGTGGCTTTAGCAGGGCTGCCTGCACCCACCCTCGGGAAAGACAGGAATTGCTGGAGTGGCAGGCACGGCAGCCCGACCCCACCCGCTCCGGTGGCCGTGTGGCTACTGTGCAGTGCCACAGAGGTGCTGGCCCCTGTGCTCAGGCCCGGAACCAGCTGGGCACGTGGGGGGCAGCAGGACACCTTGGGGTTAAACCCAGCCCTCACAGGCACCCTGCAGAGCAAACCCGCCCTTGCTGCTGGTGTACCCCAGCCTTGGGTACCCCTTACCCACCCAATTCCCCATCTGCCTCCTCCTCACTCGCCTCTGCAGCCACCAGCCCAGGTGTGACCCTGGCTTTCCCAAGGGCAGGCCACCCGGGGATGCCCAGGAGCACCAAAGCTCCCTGATCCCAGAGGGGGTGGTGCTGGGCTTGCCTGCGGGCAGGAGATCCGGGATGCACAGGAGCACCAAAGCTCCCCGATCCCAGAGGGGGTGGTGCTGGGCTTGCCTGCGGGCAGGAGATCCGGGATGCCCAGGAGCACCACAAGCCCTGGGGCACCGCGGGTCTCGCTGAGCTCCTCAGGGCAGCAGGAGATGTGTGCTGGTGCCGGAGGGGCACCGTGGGGATGTCCCAGTGCTGCACCAGCTGGAAGGGCAATGCCCTGTCTCAGGATGGGCAGGAAGGAGTTATCAGCTCAGCTGTCCATTGCCCAGGCAGGAGAGTTATCTCACAAGGCTTTGAGTGGGCCTTGTGCTTGGGAACAACCTGCCAGGCCTCCATCAGGGCAGCATCCCTCCTCCTGTGCAAGGCTCTGGGCTCAGTCCAGAGGCAACTGCCTGCAGGGGAATGGAGGAAGCAGCAGTGGACAAGGCTCAGGTGGCTTTGGGAAAGGTCCTGCTGGGCGGAGAGAAGATGTGCAACACCGCTCCTTTGGGATTTGGCCCGCTTCCTGAAAAAGAGATAATTTCCCTTTGGGATTGATCCCCATATCCTGACAAGACCTTTTTTGGGGCAGTGGGCAAAGCACAGAGGTGATGTCTCTGTCCCGGGGAGTCACAGGTATTGGATGTGTCAGTGCACAGGACAGGGCTTCAACACTCACACACACACTCATCCCTCCCCAGGTCAGAGCATCCTTCTGAGGGAGGCATCCCTCTCTGATTTCACACACCTGGCAGTGGAGAACCGGTGTGTGGGGTGTTTCAGTGGCTACCTGCCCTGCACACACACACCTGGCTGTCTGGCTCAGACACTCCTGCCCAGCTCCAGCCCCTGGCACCTCTCCCAGGACCCTCTCTGCCAAGCTGATCCCTGCAGATGCCCACCTACTGCATCGCTTTGCCCTTCCGCCCACAGGACAAGCTGCCCTGGGGTCCTGTGCTGTGCTTTGCACAGGAAGGGTGTCCCAGCTTTGCAGGAGAGCAGGGAGCCCCAGCAAATCCCTGTTTTGCAGAGGATTTGCATTTCCTGTGCTGGTACAAGCCAAGTGAGCCCCGTGCCCTGGTGTGTCCGTGCAGGTACTACCGCTGCGACCGCAACCTGGTGTGGAACGCGGGCGCGCTGCACTACAGCGACGAGGTGGTGCTCATCAGGAGCCTCACGGCCATGCCCAGCGGGCAGAGCGAGCTGAAGAACAGCGTGTCATCCATCAACTACATCGGGAAGGGCACCTACACCGACTGCGCCATAAAGCGCGGCATCGAGGAGCTGCTCATTGGGTCAGGCGGCGGGCAGAGCGGGCTGGGGGTGGTGTGGCTCTGGCGGGCGGAGGGTGGGAGCCTCCAGATTGGGACATCCCTGTGCATTGTGCAGAGCTGGCCCCAGGCTGGGAGAAGAGGTCACAGCATGGGCACGGGGTGGCAGTTCGCTCCAGCTTTGCTGGGATGAGGCACGCCCTGACCGCAGGCTGGGGCTCTGTCTGTGGCCCGTGTCCCCAGGTGTCCAAACCAGCTAAATCCTTTCAACATTAAACCCTCTGCTTAAACCCTTCCAGCGGTTCCCATCACAAGGAGAATAAATACCTGATCGTGGTGACTGATGGACACCCCTTGGAAGGTTACAAGGAGCCCTGCGGGGGCCTGGATGATGCTGCCAACGAAGCCAAACTCTTGGGGATCAAAGTGTTCTCCGTTGCCATCTCCCCCAACCACCTGGTAGGGACCACGCAGCAGGGATGCTCCCGGCAGGGGGTCCCCAGGGGGACCGTGGGACCCCCGGTGTGACGAAGGAGGGGCACTCAGAGCCCACACAGGTGCCCGCGGGTCTCACTCTGCCCTCCCCACCCGCAGGACCAGCGGCTGAACATCATCGCCACGGACCACGCCTACCGCCGCAACTTCACCGCCACCAGCCTGAAGCCCACGCGGGAGATCGACGTGGAGGAGACCATCGACACCATCATCGACATGATCGTGAGC
>VYXC01007883.1:293974-331117 GCA_013397175.1 Platysteira castanea
GTGCCCCTCAAACCCCTTCTCTTTGCTTTCTTGCCTTGCAGAAACTGAACACGGAGCAATTGGTGAGTGTGCCCCTGCGACTCAGCCTGTCCCCCGTGGGTGACCCATGGCTAAGCGGGGCTTGGTGACACAGCCCTGCCCTGCAGGCAGCCCCTGCCAGCCTGGGAAGCCCCCCCAAGCGGGGTGCAGCCTGACCCTGCTGCTGCTCCCTCCTCTAATGCTGTTTCCTCCTTCCCTCTGTGCAGTGCTGCTCCTTCGAGTGCCAGGTGAGTCAGGCTTTTGAGAGCCCTGTCCCCTTCCCTCTTATCCCTGTGGTCCCAGGCTGTGCCTCGGGCTGGTCTAACCCATACCTCTCTCCTGCAGCCTCCCCGAGGGCCCCCTGGACCTGCTGGTGACCCGGGCCAGGAGGTGAGGGACTGGTTGTGGCTGTGCTGTGGGACTGGNGCGCGCTGCACTACAGCGACGAGGTGGTGCTCATCAGGAGCCTCACGGCCATGCCCAGCGGGCAGAGCGAGCTGAAGAACAGCGTGTCATCCATCAACTACATCGGGAAGGGCACCTACACCGACTGCGCCATAAAGCGCGGCATCGAGGAGCTGCTCATTGGGTCAGGCGGCGGGCAGAGCGGGCAGAGCGGGCTGGGGGTGGTGTGGCTCTGGCGGGCAGAGGGTGGGAGCCTCCAGGTTGGGACATCCCTGTGCATTGTGCAGAGCTGGCCCCAGGCTGGGAGAAGAGGTCACAGCATGGGCACGGGGTGGCAGTTCGCTCCAGCTTTGCTGGGATGAGGCACGCCCTGACCGCAGGCTGGGGCTCTGTCTGTGGCCCGTGTCCCCAGGTGTCCAAACCAGCTAAATCCTTTCAACATTAAACCCTCTGCTTAAACCCTTCCAGCGGTTCCCATCACAAGGAGAATAAATACCTGATCGTGGTGACTGATGGACACCCCTTGGAAGGTTACAAGGAGCCCTGCGGGGGCCTGGATGATGCTGCCAACGAAGCCAAACTCTTGGGGATCAAAGTGTTCTCCGTTGCCATCTCCCCCAACCACCTGGTAGGGACCACGCAGCAGGGATGCTCCCGGCAGGGGGTCCCCAGGGGGACCGTGGGACCCCCGGTGTGACGAAGGAGGGGCACTCAGAGCCCACACAGGTGCCCGCGGGTCTCACTCTGCCCTCCCCACCCGCAGGACCAGCGGCTGAACATCATCGCCACGGACCACGCCTACCGCCGCAACTTCACCGCCACCAGCCTGAAGCCCACGCGGGAGATCGACGTGGAGGAGACCATCGACACCATCATCGACATGATCGTGAGCACTGCCCGCCCCCTCCCCAGCCCGCCCCCTCNTCCTCCTTCCCTCTGTGCAGTGCTGCTCCTTCGAGTGCCAGGTGAGTCAGGCTTTTGAGAGCCCTGTCCCCTTCCCTCTTATCCCTGTGGTCCCAGGCTGTGCCTCGGGCTGGTCTAACCCATACCTCTCTCCTGCAGCCTCCCCGAGGGCCCCCTGGACCTGCTGGTGACCCGGGCCAGGAGGTGAGGGACTGGTTGTGGCTGTGCTGTGGGACTGGAGCAGTGGGGTGGGCTCACTGGGGGTGCTCAGAGACCTGGAATCATGATCAGAGATCCATGAAGGTTGGAAAAGGCCTCCAAGATCACCTGTGGAGTGTGGACCCACACCATGCTCCCCGTATCCATGGAGCATTTCCGCTCCCATCCTCCCTGCTCTCCTTTCAGCAGCTCATCGTTCTGTTCCTAACAGAACTAACTGTGTTTCTGTCCTGTATTGCAGGGAGAAAGAGGCAAGCCAGGTCTTCCCGGCCAGAAAGGAGAGGCTGGAGACCCAGTAAGTGAAGGACCAGCCCTGGTGACTCTGCACAGGGGCTGTTTTTTGGCTGCTTCTGGCCAGACTTCTCGGGCGCATCCTCACCAGCATCACCCTGTTTCCATGGGGTGTGCAGTGGGGTGGCTCCTCCTCTTGCTACAAGGCTTCCTTGTTCCTGACCCAAAATAGCCGTCCCTCCTGCAGGACACGTCTCTGACTCATGTGTGCCAGCCCAGGGCTGGACTCTGGGCTCCCTCCCGCGTCCTCTGACACAACAAGCACAGCAGTGTAACAGGGAAACCTTGGGTAAATAACCTAAGAGTGTGAGGAAACCATTGCCCTCCTCCTCCCTCTTCTATTTTACTAGCACACTTATTTCTGGGAAGCACATTTCTCCCACCCACGCGAGCGTGCAGGTACCCATCATGTACATTCCCAAACTGGAAACCCTGTGCCATGCGTTTTCCCTTCCCAAGCAGGTTCTGCCTTTCCCTTTCATCCAAAACAATATGTCCTCAAGTGCCCAGTTTCCCTCACCTCCATGAAGAGCTGGAGATGGTGGAGGTGAAGGCAGGGTCTTCTTGGCCCTCCGCAGTGATCCCGTGCTCCCAGACCAGGAAAACAGGGAGCAGAGTTACGGGAGAGGCTCCTGTGTGAGAGAATGGCAGCTGAGGCCCACATCAAGGATCTGGGGGGATGCTGTCCCATGGTGGTGACTGCATCTGCCCCCCCAACACTGTGTTTGTCCTCTAGGGCAGGCCAGGAGACATAGGACCTGTTGGCTACCAAGGGATGAAGGTATGTGGGGCCGCACGCTCACAGAGGTGGTTCAGAGGCGGGCTACAGGCTCTGTGCTGCAAGTGGTCTCACTCTCCCCTCTCCGTCTCTCCTTTCCTCTGCAGGGTGACAAAGGCAGCCGAGGAGAGAAGGTGAGGACAGCAGGGATGTTTGGGGGAGGTCCCCGTGTTCCCCCTGCGTGGTTATCCCTGCTGGCCCTGCACCTGCGTGGTGCCAGGGTCCGCGGTGTGCCCCTGCATCCACCCCTCCTGCTGGCACTGCCTGAGCCAGGAGCGGGGATCCAGCAGGATCCGGTGGTGTGCAGAGGGGTGGGGAATGCCTGCACCCCCAGACTGAGCTGGCGTGGGGACACTGCCCTGTGCTGGGGGGATGGATCTGCTCTGCATCGGGGTCTGACACCTCTCTCCTTCCCTCTGCAGGGCTCACGAGGAGCTAAAGGAGCCAAGGTCAGCCTCTGCTTTTGCACCATTTTTCTCTGTTTGACGTCTGGGAGGCATTGGGAATTTGGGAATCACTTCCTGGTCCTTGTCCTCTGTTTCAGGGAGAGAAAGGCAGGCGTGGAATCGATGGCATTGATGGCATGAAGGTAAATCTCTGCTCCAGGGTGCTTTGCTCAGCCTGAGCACCCTGGCTTTTGCTCCTCCAAAACCATTGCGGGGTCTGGGGATGAAGCCTGTGGGGCAGTGGAGCTCCCTTCCTGCAGGGCCATCCATCTGCCAGCCAGGGCTGGGGCTGGAATGTCCCTTCCAGGGGTCTGGGGTGAGGGATGGGGTCTTCCCGTGAGTGTCACTCACTGGGGACCCCTGCTTTGTCTGGCTGACAGGGTGAAGCTGGATACCCCGGATTACCTGGCTGCAAAGGCTCACCTGGATTCGACGTAGGTACCCTGTGGGTGCCCCTTGCATGCAAACGAACAGCTCTGCCGTGATGGTGTGTGCAAACAGGGAATTGCTTGGACACGTGCAATGCTTATCCCAGGCCTGGCACCTCGGGGGTGGCCCTGGGGCAGCCTGCCTTGTCCTTGCCTGGAAGCTGTTCCCCGCTGCCCAGGGCTGCAGCTCTGGAAAACAGTATCCCCACACTGCATTCCTCCAGTTTCCCTGCTTTTTCCATGCTCCCGGGATGACACACTTGTGGTGGCACCAGTGTCACTGTGGTCCAGCCACAGCGGCCCAAAGCCACCCTTTCTGACATTTTCCTCCAAGTTTCACAAGTGTTCCAGCAATGTGGGTGCAGCGTCGCTTGCATGGCTCCCTGGTGCAGGAGCCCCTTCTGGCTGTGTCCCTCCTGTCCATCCCAACGGGGAGCTGCCTGCCAGGCCACTGGGATGCCCAGTCCATGCCCAGTTCCCTGCAGATGGTGTCGCCAGCTCAGGTTTCAGTGATGCTGCCTTAACTTTCAACAGGGAGCTCAAGGCCCGCCCGGACCGAAGGGGGATCCCGGTGCTTTTGGACCCAAGGGAGCAAAGGTGAGTTGCTCTGCCCGGCCTCACGCAGAGGAGGGATGCTGGGACCCCTCTTCTGCAGGAGGAAGAGGTGGAAATCCCTTGCACTGCTTGGGGTAAGCCTCTCACGGAATCAGAATTGCTTGGATGGGAAGGGACTGTAAAGCTCAGCTCATTCCACCCCCAGCCATGGGCAGGGACACCTTCCACTGGACCAGGTTGCTCCAAGCCCTGGTCTCTTCACTAGAGGATGGCCCCCATCACCCACAGTGTGTCTGAGGCTCGTGGGTGCCCACAAGCCTGGCACAAGCATCCCTGAGATATCAGGGGAGTGCTGTGAAAGAGTGGCTTTCACTGGGAGTGGAGCAGGGAGGGATCTGCTGGGATGGGGGAAACACCACAGCCCTGAAAGAGGCCTGGGGTGTGCTGGGGGCCCTGAGAGCCTCTGTGCTGTGGGAGCTGAAATCCACTGCTGGACGCAGCCTTGATGGAGCCTTGTGTTGTTGTGAAGGGGGAGCCTGGGAATGACGGGAAGCCTGGCCGACAGGGGATTCCTGGCAACCCTGGAGAGAAGGTGGGTGAAGAAATGTCCGAACATCCTCTACCTTCTGTGAGAGGGAGAAGACCCCTGCTCCAGCCTGGCTTTGAAGCAGAGCTTGCCCAAAGCTCTGCAAGCATGCCAGGCTTTGCTCCAGCACTGACTTCTCGTTTGCCTCCCTGTGCCTTGCAGGGCGCTCCTGGGAACCAGGGTGAGCCTGGACCAGCAGGAGAGACTGGTGACGAGGTGAGTCCTCCACCTGTGATGCCCCTGTGGGTGCTTGCTGTGGCCATCCCCACCCCCTGACCACCCCTCTTGTTTCTCCACAGGGTGCCCCAGGTGAGGATGGTCCTCCTGGGGAACGGGTAAGTGAGGGCACCTCTGCCGGGCATCCCACCGGGGCAGGGGCTGGTACCCTCTGGAAGAGGAGGAGGGGGGCTGGGGCTGAGCCTGCTCAGAGGTGGACGGTGAGGGAGGGCTGTGCCCTGCCAGGAGCAGGCCCTGACCGTGTGATGCCACCCTCTCTTTGCAGGGCAGCAATGGAGAGAGAGGAGCCCCGGGCTCGCCGGGTGACCGTGGGCCGAGAGGAGAGACGGTAACTGCACCCACAGGGCAGCCTTCTGCTTGCAATTCTGCTTGCAACTCTGCATCTGCTTGCAAGCCGGGGGAATGCTTGGAAGCCAGGGGCTGGGAATAGGTGTCCAGGGGCTAACTCCAGCAGCCTGTGGGCCAGCAGGCAAGCTCAGTGCCTTGACCTGCCAGTTTGGGAGGGACCTGCTGTAGTTCCCCAGAAATTTCCCCTTTATGCTGCTGGCAGGTAATCACCAAACAGCCAAAACCCAGAGGAGAGCATGGCCAGCAAGCCAAGAGCGGGTGAACAGCTGTCAATTCCTTCCTCACAGCTAGAAAACTAGTTAATGCAGAGGAAAAAATCAAGGTGTCCTCCTCTGGGTGCTCAGGGGCTGCGTGGGCTACCGGTGGCTCGGGCAGGAGGGCACAGGTACCAACAGCAGCAGGGCAGCATGCGTGGGTGTGGATGGAAGGGGGAACACTCTTCCCTCCCCTTTTGAGTGGGAGTCACTAGGAAAGTATGTTTCCAGCCTGCTGGGCTGAGTCACCGAGCGTGAGCGTGGGAGGGACAGGCAGGAGCCCTCAGCAGGCCAGGACAAACATGTGGCAAGCGACAGCCATGCCACACGTCACAGGGAGGGGCAAGGGGTGGGGGTGGTGGGAGCCGGGGCATTCCGCAGCAGCATCCCATATCCCCATCCCCCGTCACACCTCTCATCCCCTGTCCCTGCAGCGGGGACAGCCAGGAGCCAGCGCCAGCTTGGAGCGGGGGCAGGGGTCTGCCTCGGGGAGGGGCAGCTCTGGCAGGAAAGGGGCTCCTGGCAGCCTCCCTGTCCCCGTTTGCTGCTCAGGCAGCGGCAGCGCTGCCGCACGGCTGCGCGGGGCAGATGTGCGGGAGATGAAGGCGCGCCAGTGTCCTGCAGTTAAATTGTTCAGCAGGCGATGGGCTGCTTCCTTCCAACTTTGAGTCCAAGCACGAGGCTGTGTAACCTCGCCAGAAACGTCTCGGGGCCATTTGGAAGTTGTGTTTTATATTTGCTGTTTGGCTTATGCATCTGGACGCTTCTCGGTTGCAAACAACAGCTTTAGGTCACCAGCCTCTCAACCACTTCCCCCAAATTCCCCCCTCCTCTGCCTCCCTGAGCTGCTCGCTCCTGGCCGTGGGTCTGGATGGGGAAGGTGCTGCAGAGCCAGCCTGGGTTTGGCAGACACAGTGCCCTGCTGGGATGCAGCTCTGCTGGACTGGTGGAAGGCTGGTCAGTGGAAGGGAACCGCGCCGTATCCATGGGGTATTTCCTTCTATGGGAACTGCTGGGGTGCAAAACCACCGAGACTCAGGTTTCCTGGGCCCTCCTGGGCTGTCAGCTCTCTGCAAACAGCCCTGGCTCAGGGTTCTGAGCGTTGGCAAAGGAGAGGGGAGAACATGGGCAGTGAGAGGTGAGGGTGTCCCTCTGCATCTGTGGCTCAGATGATTTCCCATGGAAATCCCCCTAGCTCCATGGGGATGGCAGGCTGGAGGAAGGATGTGGCTATCCTGGAAGCTGATGCTCCTCTCCATGCAGACTGCCCAGGGCAGGAGCTGCTCTAGAAGAGCAGCCATGGGTGCAGAGTGTGGCTGGTTTGGGTCCAGGGCCAGGTCTGTGTATCTGCAGAAGATGAATCTCTCTGTGCTTTTGCTTTTCTGGCACAAAATGGGCTGAAAGATGTCCCCTAGAGGCAAGCTTCACTAGGCCCCCCTCTTAGGGCTACCCTCTTGGGTTCAGGGTGGCCACACTAGCCTGTCTTTGTCTCCCTGCACCTCTGACCGTTCCCTGCTCAATTCCCCAATCTGCCTCCACCCCCTGCCTGTTTGGGTGGCTGCATTTCCACCCCGCTGTGGGTGCTGCACCCCTGCTCCCCACTGCACACATGTCCCTTTGCACCCACACCTGCTCCTCTGTGTGCTTCTCATGCCCTCTGTGTGTGCTTTCAGGGAGAGCCTGGACCACCTGGTGACCAAGGCCGGGAAGGACCCCTCGGACCACCTGGTGACCCGGTAAGAGCTTGGTTTGACCTTCTGGATCCCAGATGGAAGTGGTTGGGATGCCAGAGAGAGTAGGATGGGGTGTTTAACTGATGCTACAGCATCTTGGGACAGCTTCTCAGCATCCTCCAGACCAGGAAGCAAAGCTGGTGAAGAAGGGCAGGGATTTCTGTGAGAACCCAGGATATGAACAGGGCCATGGGTGCTGGGCTGTGGGCAGAACGACCTGCACATCATTTCCCAATCCCATGGAAACAGATGTCAACACATCTGACAGGACTGGAAACTGGCAAGTGCAAGCTGCAGCCAGGCACAGAATGCTCAGGCCTGGGGCCAGCAGCTGCTCACCTCAGTCAGGGGTGTCAGTGAGACATCCTGTGTTGGTGAGGATATCCTGACGTGGCCCCAGCCGTATCCCAGCCTGGTGGGGAGCCAGCCTGGGATAGATCCTGCTTCCAGCCAGCCTTTCCTGATGGGGAGGAAGAGGAGAAAGAACAGTGTCCCTGCAGTCACTGATCCCGTGGGGCGCCCGTGGGGCACCCGTTTTCCCTCCCCACCACAGAACTTGGGTCAAACCCCTGTCAGAGAGGGAAGCATCACAAAAGCAGCTCCAGTGCCTCCCCAGGCCAGAGGCTGCCCCAGCGCTCCCACCACTCCAGGGAGATTTGAAAAGCAGTTGCGCTGTGAGGATGATTTTTCCATGCTCTGAGGAAGAATGCTTTTGGTTGGCCAAATTAAAATAAATGCGTAATTAGGTTTGGGTAAGAGTGGGACCTTGGCAAGCACAAGTATTTTTCAAGCCGTGTTATCTGCAAGCTCTGGACCTTGGACTGTGTTTCTCTTGGCAAGGGGAAAGCGCTCCTGCTAACCTGTGACTCCCTTTCATCCCGTTTCTATCCAAGAGAAGCTAAAAGCCAGCGCGCTCCTGCCCTGAGCCTCATGGACAGGTTTGGTAGCCCTTCTCTCTTCCTGGCCATGGTGCCCATCCCTTCTGTCGGGTCCTTGTCACACCCAGAGAAGTAGTGGACAAGATTTGCTGACCCAATTCCTGCATCATCCATCATAAACTCCTCCAGGGCCTTGAGGGATTTGGGCTGTGCTGCTGCAGTGAGGATGAGTGTGGCTAGCGTGAGCCAAGGGTGCCGTGGCTCCAGCCTTGGCTGGTGTGAAGGATCACAAGTTCCTGTCCCTCCTTCCAAGATTTTTCTCTTCTGGGAAAGAAGAGCAGAAATAAGGTCACATGCCTTGGAGCAGTTCAACGCTCTGCACTGTGCAATTTTAAGATTTTGGCACCCGCAAGGACACTTTTCCTTGGAAGAAAGGTGCTTACGGCGTGCAGGGATGTTTGGCACCAGCCCTCTGCCTCCCTCTGCCTTGCCTGGGGGCTGCTTGCACACCCAGCTCCACACGAAATGCTGCCTGAACATTTGGACCCCTGGGCCAGAGCATCACTACCCAGCCTCTGTCCACCATCACATCCCACCTCCTGGGAAGCAAACCCTGCAAAGAGCTGTGGGCACTGAGCAGAAGGTGGAGAGGCTCCCTTGGGTGTCTGTGGAGCTCTCAGAGCAAAGAACCCTCCTCCTGCCTCCTCTCCTGTCTTGTGCTGTCTCTGGCCAGCCCTGCAGCTGGCGGAGCGAGCGGCTGCTGCCCGGGTGGGATGTGGCAGAGTGACAGCTTTGGTCAGTTCCAGCACACGCTGCCAGGGCTCTGCAGCCTCCTGAGGACAGAAACTCCCCAGAGCCAGCCTGGCTGTGACCCGGATGTGCCCAAGCCTTGAGGCACAGGGAGGTTTGTGTCACCTTCAGGGTGATGTGCTTGCGCCCAGGACTCCTCCAGGGGCACCTCTGTCGCAGCCGGTGAGACGCCGCTGTGCCACCCGGCTGTGCTGTGCTGCTGGAAGGCATCAGCCTGCCCTTCCCACCAGGTCCTGTTACTGGGGATGGAGAGGGATGGCTTTGGGTGCCTCGGCTGCCACTGACAGCACATGATGTCCGGCCCATACCTGCAGCGTCACACCTTGGCCCAGGAAGCTTTTTGGTTTGGTTCATGCTCAGCAGGGATCTGCCTCCCACGGGGTTTTGCAGAGAAAATGGTACAAGGAAACGTGGGGAGGCAGGAGGAAAATGAGGAGCCAGGCACAGCTCCTGAAGCACCTCCCCAGCAGCATTAACCCCCATCAAAAGGTCCTTTCTGGGGCTGGCTGAGGTGAAGCTGATGCTCTGATGGGCACCTCCACTCATCAAATCCCGAAATGAAGGGACCAGCACCTCAGGGCAGGGGCGGCAGTGAGGGGAACCCCCCTTGAGAGGGCTCTCTGTGTTTCCCTAGGGTGAGCCCGGACCCCCAGGACCCAAAGGCTACAGGGGAGATGACGGCCCCCCCGGCAGTGAGGTCAGTGCTGCTTCATCACCACTTCTGCGGGGAGGGGATGCAGGGACGAGCAGGAGGTGCTGCCCCTTAGGGCTCTCCCAAAATCCCCTGGGTACTGCAACCCTACTGAACCCGTCGGTACAAGGTCCAGTGTGTGCTTCCTGGCAGACACACTGAGGTGTTTCCGTGGGTCCCTAAGGCCACAATTGCCTTTTCCCCCACCTCCCACAGGTCGTTTCTGGGAGAGGTTGTAGCCACACCACAAACCACACAGCTTCCCATCACAGACGCCCTCCGGGGGCAGCCTCCTGAATCTGCCACAAGGTTTGATCCCCAGGGCCAGGAGCAAAGGGAAGCCAAGCACAGCTGTTGGTTTTCAGAGAAATCCTAGAACAGTTTGGGTTGGGACGGACCTTAAAGGTCATCCCCTTCCACCCCCTGCCATGGGCAGGGACACCTTCCACTGTCCCAGGCTGCTCCAAGCCCCGTCCAACCTGGCCTGGGACACTGCCAGGGATCCAGGGGCAGCCACAGCTGCGCTGGGCACCCTGTGCCAGGGCCTCCCCACCCTCTGAGTGAAGAAATTTTTCCTGACATTTGATCTAAATCCTCACATTGCTCTTGTACAAGCAGAGCACCTCCATGGTGGGGCCATGTTGGTAGCTGGTTGCCTCAGAAGTCATTGTCTTCCCAGCTGAGATGATGTTGCACAATTCTTGACTGCTTCTTCTGCCCCTTCTAGGGCCCAAAGGGATTGCCTGGAGCACCCGGGCTGCCTGGAGACCCCGGGCTGATGGGAGAAAGGGTGAGTGGCACTGCTGGGGACATACGCTGTCCGAGGAGAGCAGGATCCTGCTGCCGTGCTATCTGAGGGGACCACTTTTCTTTATCTCATCTATGCCTGCCTTCCTTTCCAGGGGGAGGATGGTCCTCCTGGGAATGGCACAGTTGGATTCACGGGTGCCCCAGTAAGTTTTTTGTGCTGCCTTGAAACTGTGATACCATTATGTCTACTTGTCCAACCTAACACATTTCCCTTTCTCCATCCCCAGGGGCAGCCAGGAGACAGAGGCAACCCTGGAATTAATGTAAGTGCGCTGCTTCCTCAGCCCCACAGGGTTTGCCCTTGGTGGTGGTTTGGCACTTGGAGCTTCTCCGTCAGCTGCATGGTGGAATGGGCTCCCTGAAGCAACCTGCTCCTCCAAAACCCTCTTTTCCCTCTGCCCACCTCTCCCTGCAGTGGATGCTTCCAGTGGAAGTGTCCTGCTGTGGCTGTAGCACCCAAGGGCAGCAGCCTGGGCTGGGGGTTCTCTGACACAGTCCCAGAGCCAGAGTCTGGGGTTGTTGGGTGTGTCACCCAGGGGAGCTGGATGGTGCCATGCTGGGGGCTGGGTTAATGGTTGGACTCGATCTTAGAGGTCTTTTCCAACCTAAATGATTCCATGATTCTGTAGCAGTGAAAGCCACCTAAGAAGATGCCTCCATCAAGAGCACTGAAATCTGGTGCTGGGGAGCCCATGTGCTGCTCCCCACCCCTGTCCCAAGCCAGCTTTCACAAGGTCACCACATGCCAGCACCAACTTCACCACACTAACAACAGCCAGTCCCACAGCAGTCTCATCCATGCTGTTTTTCAGGGAACAAAAGGCTATGTTGGACCTAAAGGTGATGAAGGAGAAGCTGGCGACCCTGGCAATGATGTGAGTAAGCTGTGCAGTGCTGAGTCCTCGTTCCCTGTGAGCACAGTGCAGGAGCCTTGGGCAAGGATGGGCCAGAGCCCATCAGACTCTGTAAATCTTCAAGCACCCTCTGCCTCTGAGCAGTGGCTGATGGATGGCAAGGGGAGCTCTCTCCAGGTGTTCATTTCGTGTTGTCCCGCAGCTGGCAAACCTCCACCTTTGTTAGGCTGAGGTGGGCATCACCTCTGCAAGGCTTTGTATGCGTCCAGGTGGCACTGGTGATGATGGCACTGGTGATCTGAGCTGCACCGCTGCCCCATGGAGGGAGATTTCCCCAGTGTCCCTTCCAAGTCCTCGTTTAGTTGGGTACAGCAACCTCAGATAACACTTCAGTGGTGAAGCAGGGCTCATCAGACATCTGGAGGGAAAGGTGCTGCCCCCTGACACACACAGATTTATGAGTTTTGTCTTTGTTTTCATTCCAGAACCTGACCCCTGGGCCCAGTGGCATCAAAGGAGCAAAGGGCTACAGGGGACGTGAAGGTCCTCCGGTAAGTAAGGAGCCTGGCAGGGTTGGCCCCAATGGCATCTGTCCATCCATCCATCCCTCCCTCCACCCCCTGGGTGCTCTGGGAGCAACAGCAAGCCATGGCACACATTGTGTGTGCTCGCTGCCTTCCCACCTCGGTGTGCATGGCTCATGTGGAAGTGGATCTCCTCCTTCCACCTCCGTGCAGCACCAGGGCGCCGTGCAAACAAGCAGACATCCCTGCTCCAAGCCCAGTGCAGGGGCCAGCAACTGGGAAGACAAGAGGCTTTTCCCAGCTCTGCATTTCCTGGCAAGGTATCATCAGAGTACGCCACAGATAGGCTGCTTCTGTAACTCCTCTCTCTGTGCTTCCCTTTGACAGGGACCACCAGGACCCGTGGGGCCTCCAGGACCAGATGTGAGTGAGACAGGATTGGGGTGCTGCTTGCTGGCCTGGTCTGTGCATTGCTTTTTCTGCTAATCAAACATTTCTTTTCCTCTGTTCTCAGGAATGTGAAATCTTGGACATCATCATGAAGATGTGCTGTGAGTATCCCTGTACCTCTCCTCCCACCCTGCTCAGTGCCTTGCTAAGCAGGATGCAGCTGATTTTTCCCTGTTCCCAGGCAGGGGAATGCCATCCATGGGCATCACTCCCCTTTCATGAGGCACAATTAAGTCCCCTGGATCCTGGGACCTTCAATTCCATCTCTAGAGTAGCTCATACAACATATCTCCCTTGTACATGGCGCAGACTGGTTTGTCTGTGGTTCTGTACAGGGAAAAGATGAGCAAAGTTGTGTAAAATCCTTGAGTGGCCCATTGTGCAATGCTCTTTTTTTCCTAAATATCATGGTCTAATATTCCCCCTGGGAAAGGGGGGCCTGGTTTGGGGTGTCCTGCCATGGGGAGAAGCAGCACACGTGCTACAGAGGATTTCTGGCCCATGGCCAGTAATGAAGTGCTGGAAGGACACAGGGTACTTGGGGAACTGACTTTGAGCTCTATACTCTGGTGATTTAATTAGCTTTTATTTTTATTTAAATAAGAACACATCAGCATGTGCAGAAACAGAGCTCTGCTGTGTGTGGTGCTCCAGGTCAGGGCATCACAACCTGAAACAGGAGAGAATCTGAGCATTTCAAGTGGGAGGGAAACCTCCATGAGCTTGGATTGTCCAGGCCAGGTGTCTGTGGGTCTGCAGAGACACAAGCCTGCAGTCAGCAGTAGGGTGTGAAAAACCCTTTTGTCAAGCATTTTAACGTTCTCTCTTTCTCTCCCTTTTCCTCTAGCTTGCTGCGGTGAGTGTTACTTGGCAAAGTTGCTCTGCAAATGTCCTTCTCCTTCCTTGCAGCCCTCCCTTTCCCTGCTCCTTGCCTTCTGCTGTGGAGATGTAGTGAGAGCCCATGAGGGAGAACCAGGCAGAACCCTGAGCCAGGCAGGGGAGGGCAGGAAGCAGTCCCTGAGGGTGCCACACGGATTAGACGCTGATGTGGCTGAGTCCTGCAACTGGAAAACGGTTGTCAAGGTGTCCTGTGCCAGCAGGGTGGATTTTCTCCACCCTTTTTGCAGTTGGGATGTCTGTTCTGGGCACAGAACAGTGTATCTAGCTCTGTCCTCTTCCTTCCAAATCCTGTGCTGGTCAGCAGAGGAATGTGCTGGGCTTTTTTCCCTGATGCTGCCCTGATAGTTTGGGTTTGCAGTCCAAAAGCTTGAAAGGAGAGCCAAGGGCACATGATGTTCTTCAGCTGTGAGAAGGAGGGGAGCAAGCTGAGTCAGCCTCCTCCAGCCCACCAGTGTCACCTCTGTCCTGCTGGGCTGGGTGAATGGGAGAAGTGAGAAGGCTTATGAGGAAATGGCTTATGGAATAATTGCTGGGTGGTTTAAGGGTACTCACAGCCTGGAAATACCACATGTCTTATTAGGGAGCAAATGCACATGGAAAACTTTGTAAACTGGCTCTCAAGTCTCCTATGCAGCTATTTTTCTGCATTTTTTTACCCCGTGCTTTGGGGCAGAGATGGGGCAGAGGCACCCAGCTGGGCAGGGCTGCAGCAGGCATCAGCTGCTTCCTTTGGAAATGCCTCCCTGCAAAACATGTCCCTCCGCTCCTGTGCCTTGCTCCAGAGTGCACCTGTGGTCCCGTCGACCTCCTGTTTGTGTTGGACAGCTCGGAGAGCATCGGCCTGCAGAACTTCCAGATTGCCAAGGACTTCATCATCAAAGTCATCGACCGCCTGAGCAAGGACGAGCGGGTCAAGGTGAGATTTCCACTGAGTGCTGTGATACCCTTGTGTGCACTCACTTATTTTTCCCTGCAAGCGGGAAAATGGGGAGGTGCCTCCACTCCAAAAAGCCTCCACCAGGCTTGGCTTCAAGGTCTTTTGGTCTTGGCTTTTGGTCTTCCCAAAGGAAGGGACTGATGGAGATTAGACAGCAGTTTGTTGTCCCAAAATAAACATTTCACTCTTTGTGGGCAAAGAGACTCTGTTTCCTCCACATCCCAGAGCAGATGGCCCATTGAGCATTCAGTCAGCCTGATCAATCCGTGTCTCAGTCTCTACCTTGTTGTGATGAGCATTTCAGGTGTCTGGAGTGTGTTGGAAGTCTCTGATGCCAGCCCCCACGCTTGGGTTTAGGTTACCAGTTAAGCACTCTACTAAAAATGACCTTTGCAGTCCAAACCCAGCAGTGATCTCCCCATAGTGAGTCTTTCAGCCTGAAGAGGGACACAAATGCTTGCTCTCCTTCTTACTGTTCTCTGGTAACCAACTGCATGTTTTATTCACTCTGTGATTTTGAAGGGCTGCTGGGAATCCAGGCTTTCCTGAAGGTAAAACATCCAGGTAAAGCACATAATCCATAAAGACACCACCATAAAGACAGCTGCTGTTGAATACTTGTGTGGTGGGCACTCATGGGGTTTTTTGGATAGAAAAGAGCCAGTAATAGGCAGAAAAGGTAGAGCTGGGCAGCAAAACCACTGTGTTGGAAGAAAACCAGGAGTCTTGGAAACAGCTCTTCTCATGGAACCATAGAATCCCCTGAGCTGGAAGGGACCCAAGGATTGAGTCCAACTCCTGACTCTGCACACAGGACAATTCCAAGAATTCCACCATGTGCCTGAGAGCCCAATGGCTGCTGTTGAGACCACTGAGCTGTGAGATCTAGATTTGGGTCTCCTTTCACTCACTGACTCACCAAATTGGTCCTACCATGCGCCCACTCCTGGTGGGGCTCTGCCTGCCTAGAGTAAGACAGAAGAGAAACATCAGAGCCTGCCATGAAGGCATTCAGGAGAAACCATCAGCTAGATTCTGAGCCTCTGGGTTCCCCTGAGGTATCTGTCCCTAACTGGTTTCTGTTCTGTCCCACAGTTTGAAGCTGGGGAGTCCCGTGTGGGTGTTGTGCAGTACAGCCATGACAACACGCAGGAGCTGGTGGCCATGGGGGATGCCAACATCGACAACATCGGGGCACTCAAGCAGTGAGTCTGTGGGGTCTGACCCAGGGACCCCCATCACTCCCCACCCTCCATCTCCAGGCCAGCAGCTCCTGCAGCTGCAATGATCTAAATGTCCTTTCATGGAAGGTAGTGGCCGGTGGCATCGTAAGTGGTGCTGAGGCTAAGGCTTGCCAGTTTTCCACCCACATCCCCATGCAGAGGTGTCTGCCTGCTCACAAGCCGTGTTCTGGCTCCTCCAGTACCCACGGGCAGGGCTGGCAGGCTCACTGGTGTGTGTCCTTGCAGGGCAGTCAAGAACCTGCAGTGGATCGCTGGGGGCACCTACACCGGGGAGGCCCTGCAGTTCACCAAGGACAACCTGCTGCGGAGGTTCACGTCCGACAAGCGCGTGGCCATCGTCATCACGGACGGGCGCTCCGACACCCTGCGGGACCCCACCCCGCTCAACTCCCTGTGCGATGTCACCCCGGTAAGGGCACGGGCACCTGCCACACGGCAGCTGTGCGGCACAGTGCAGGCTCTCCGGGCGTCTCCGTGTCCTTGCTACATGAGGCTAGGGCAGGGGACACAGGTGTCACTAGAAGCACTCTCAGAAAGTGACAGGCATCCACAGTTATGAATGCATCCAGTGATGGACTCGAACTTCCCCGCAGGTGGTTTCCCTTGGGATAGGTGACATTTTCCGGAACCCTCCAAATCCAGATCACCTGAATGACATCGCTTGTTTAGGCAGACCGACCAGGCCGGGACTGTCCATTCAAAGGGACAACTATGCCGAGCTCCTGGATGACACCTTCTTGCAGAACATCACCTCGTATGTCTGCCAAGGTGGGTGAAAGGCGGTGGCTGGAGGCAATGGGAAAGGTGGTGAGGGATGCAGGATGCCCTCCCTTGGGTCCCCCCAGTCGTGCTCTTAAGCAGGTGTGAGGGAAGAGAACAGAGATCAAAGGGCCAAGGGCATCTCATGTCTCAGAGCACTTGGTGGTCAGGTCCACGTCCTCACCTGCTGCGGGACATGTCCGTCTACACCATTTTTCATGCACATTTATAGCCTTTGCATAGGTGGCAAAACTGGGTGTTCACCTTCTGCAGGTGATCGTCTGTCCCTTCTGTGGCCCTGTGGGACAAGTGGTTTTCCTGGGTGAGCTGGTGACATTAATCTCTCTTATTTTCTTAACAGAGAAGAAATGTCCTGACTACACCTGCCCAAGTGAGTATTGACTCCTCACGCCACACTGAGGGGCTGTGGGTGCTGTGTTGGGGGAAGTGGGAGTTTGTGTTTGTGGGGATGCACAGCTTGGGCACCTCTTGCAGTGGGGAGGTTCCTGGGCTGGAGAGGTGAGGGAGATCTGTCAGACACTCTCAGGGTCTCTCACACACACACACACCAGCCCAAAGCAGCTGGGGAAAACCCTAGGTGGTTGTTTCTCTGGCATCTCAAACCTAGAGAGGAGTCTGTGAAAGATGGTGGCCCTCCCAGGTTTTAGCAATTGACCTCATGACCTGCTTCCACTATCTAGTGGTGGGAGCACAAGCAAAATCAGCTCCGTGGCAGGGATATTGGAGAAAGGTGCTTGAAAAGTGAGTACAGGGAGGGTTTTGGTGAAGTTCACTTCCAAGTCAGAAGCATATTCAGTTGTTAGAATTTCTATGGAAAGAAGCGAGGCAAGGAGGAGGATGAAGTGGTTCCCCAGACACGCAAGGAGAGCCACTGTATTTAAACAGGAGTCACTAGATTATCTCAGCCAAATAAACACCTGGGAATGCAGCCTATCCTAAACCACAAAAAAGAAGGAATGAACGGGTGAAAGGTCAAGTGTAGGACAGCACTGCGGCAGGGGAAAGCAAGCTAGCAAAAGTGGACATTTCCTGAATCTGTCAAGGCAGGAAGCCTGTGAGACAGCCAGTGAGTTCACTGGCTTTCCGTGGAAGAGGCAGGAGGAGAGCCAAAGTGTAACGAGCCCTGGTCTTTCCCCTTGCAGTCACCTTCACCGGGCCAGCAGACATCACGCTGCTGGTGGACAGCTCCACCAGCGTGGGGAGCAAGAACTTTGAGACCACCAAGAAGTTTGTGAAGCGGCTGGCAGGGCGGTTCCTGGAGGCCGGCAAGCCCACCGATGACTCTGTGCGCATCTCAGTGGTGCAGTACAGCAGCCGGAACCAGCAGAAAGTGGAAGCTCAGTTCCTGTACAACTACACGGTCATTGCCAAGGCCATTGACAACATGGAGTTCATGAACGACGCCACGGACGTGAACTCTGCTCTGCAGTTCATCACAGAGCTGTACCGGCGCTCCGCCCGCGCCGCGGCCAGGAAGAGGGTGCTGCTGTTTTCTGACGGACACTCCCAAGGGATCACCGCCAGGGCCATCGAGAGGGCTGTGCAGGACGCACAGAAGGCGAACATCGAGATCTACGTGCTGGCAGTGGGCAGCCAAGCCAACGAGCCCAACATCCGTGTCCTGGTCACGGGGAAGAGCGCGGATTACGACGTGGCCTATGGGGAGCGGCACCTTTTCCGCGTGCCCGACTACACCTCTCTGCTGCGTGGTGTCTTCTACCAAACTGTCTCCAGGAAGATAGCTGTTGACTGAGCATCTGGCTGGGTTTCTGCCAAGGCCATAGCTGCTTCTGTCTCGCCTAAAAAGGAAAACCAACAAAGCAAAAAAAAAAATATTTAACGGTATTCTTGACCAACCTGAGGAATTTACATCCATGCAGATAACCATTGTGCCACAGCCTGGCTGTACATAGTCCCCTCCCTTCGCCCTCTGCTTCATCATCTGTGTCTCTTCTCTGTTAGCCTCAAATTCCCTCGCTGCCCATGACTGCCCTCCCTCCCCACAGCAGGAAAACACGAGCACACCTAGCAATAAGCCATCAGAACACAAATACCAACCTCATCCCACCGTGTTGTTGCCAAGAAAGAATCGGGATGAGGACTTTTGTACCACTAAGATCTAGACTGGTCTCTTAAGGCTGATGATGCTCTTTTTAGGTACCTTTTTTTCGTTGTTGTTCATTTCCTTCTCTCTTTCATACGTCAGTTGAGCACTTGCCCAGCTCACGATGATCCTAACCTAATGCTGTGCTTCAAGTGAAATATTCACACTTCAGCAAGCTTTGAGAGGGGATCGTTGTCATAGCTGGCAAGTTTGGTTCATATCTCCCATGCCTCGGGAGGAGGGAGGGCTGGACTGCACTACCCAAGCTGTGTGCAAGCATCTCTGGCCTCCAGGGCCAGGGGATGGGACACTCACTTCCCAGGGCTGGGGTAGAGGTGGGTGGTGGAGCATCCCTCGGCACTGACGCTCCCATTCAGGGCAGGGAGGCTGGGCACCGACCAAAGGATGGGCAGCAGCCTTTGGGGAGGGGGGAAACCCTAAAAGAAGCTACATAACTGCACTCCTTCACTTTCTGATCTCATGGTCCTACAGTGAAACCAGGAACCTCATGAATAACCTGATGACTTGTTTTATGGTTCAAGCTCCATTCTGGAAAATCTCTCTGAGCCCAGTTAGTGGGATTTTTTTTTAATTTTTTTTTTTTTAATTTTAAAAGAGCCGCGCTGACTAATTCCCAGCGAGCTCTCTCGGAGTACTGTTTCTATAGGACCACCTAGGAGTTAGGCACCTGGGCCCTAGGGAAACCCACTAACTGCACTATATATTGAATTAAGGCCTCATCCTCAGCCCAGCAAAGTCAAGGGAAAGGCTGCCATCATCTCCCAGGGTCTTTGACTCACACTCTACAGATGTCTTGACAAAGGTGCTATCACTTACGTGGGTGATGTGGGCCCTTGGTGTTTACACAGTTGTTTCCAGGACCACACTGAAAATGTGGTTTGGCTGGGTGAGATTTTGTTTCAGCGCTTCCATTGGTGCTCTTGCTATGAATTCATGCACTTCGGAGAAACCAACAGTGTATCAGCACCCCAAACTCTTTACTTTGTATCCAGAACCCCATTGTACCAGTTAGTTTTATTTTATGCCTGTGTTTTACTTAAAATTGTCCACTTTGGGAATTTGTCAAATAAATTGTTTTCCACAGTCTCTTTGGGAGTTTGTCTGACTTGACTTCCTCCTTCCCAGAATTTGACTTTGCATCCTAAGAGATCTCTAAAACGTCCTTGGGGAAACTCCCAGGCCCACACCTCTGTGTCCTGGGAGTTGTCACAGCTTTTCCCTGTGGGTTCATGCGAAGTCTCTTGTTCCCCAGACAGTGGGGACATTCAACAGGACATAGTCTCATGTCCTCCTCTTAGTCATGCTGCCTCCACCTCCGTGGAGATGCTTGTCGGGCTCCCTGCAGCGCTGGGGACACCTCACTCACAGCTGGAAAGTCTGAGGAGCAGCTCTGGGGCGGCTCTGCGGGTGGCAGCTGTTTGTGTCAGATCTCCTTCCCTCCTCTCCATGGCAAGTCAGGAAAAAATGCCTTCACATTTGCCCTAAGAAAGGCGGTTTTTGTTACAGCTCAAGAAGTACCTATTAATGGCTTGCCGCAGTCCTTGGCATGAGTCAGGCGTAGAGGAACATGATAGGGACAAGTCCTTGGGCTACACATGTGTGGCTAGGGGTGCCCAGCCCTCAGGGCGAGCTGCTACCAGCAGGAAGGGGTGGGAAAACGGGGCTTCTGTCCACCCCCTGCTCTATGACCCCCTCACATCCCACCTGGGATGCAAAAGGCACCCAGAGAAAGATCTCCCTGTCTTTGGGCTGTTTTACAGCTTTTTGCTAAAAAGGTAGGTGGCAGGAGGGATCTTTCCTGCTTCTGTTCATTTTCTCCCTCCACTCCTAGCCATGCTCTAGCATTTTCCCTCTGCAGAAAGGAAAAGAAGATCCCAAACCAGCGAAAACTGCCAGATTCTGAGCCTCAGTTCTGGAGTGTTTGTCGGTTTTCCCCATGAGAAAAATCTAAGTGTTCCCTTTAAATTCCAGTTTGCCCAGAAGAAACACAATTTTAACAAGAACCGGGTGGCAAGCTGGCTTTTCCAGAGGACAGAAACCAGCAGGAATTTTTCAGAAGTGCCCAGCACCTTGTGTTTAGCAGTGTTGCCTCGTCTCTCCCCACTGCTGCGCACTGCTCAGGTAGGACTGTGGAAGCCCTGACAGGGGTTTGGGACAAAGCTGGCCCCAATATGTTGGACTTATTTTGTCTTCCATTTCTGGTGATATTCACTCCTCTCTTTTCAGTCCCAATTTTTGTGCTTCCATTACAGGGAAGGTCAAAAATGCCTCTGCCTGCGGGCCTGCTTTGTTAAACTTCAGATGTTCTCCAGATGTTCAGCCGGGGGAGTTTATGTAACAACAACAGAATCTGGGCCACATTTCTCTGTTTTCCTCTGACTAACTGCTCCTCGTTTGAGGCAACGCTGATTCACAGCCCTTCATGGGAAGGTGATGGCTGGGGAAGGACGGGATTGCTGAGGCTGCTTTACCAGTGTGGTAGGACTCCTAAGACACATACCCAGCTGCTCTGGGATGATTTTGAACTGCATTTTTAAGAGCCTTTCCTGTGCCTACGACTTTCCCAAGGAGCAGAGATTTGTTGCCTTGCCTCTCCTAGCAGTGACGGCCAAATAACAGTGTTCAAATGCTTCCTGCTCCTCTGTGGTTTGGGGCTTGCTTTAGCTTGTATTCTCAAACATGTTTTAGTTTAAGGTTTGCATTATTTAGTCCAATTGCATGGCTTTTCCCCTTAAAAGAAGTAATATTTTATAAGGAGAAAGAATCATGGACAAACGGTAGAGGAAAGACGGTAAGCTATTAAGAAATACAGAAATAGGGGGTTGACACACAGAATTAATTCTCAGCAAACTCAAGGCCATGGAGGAGGACCATTCCCTCTCTACCTCCAGCACACACTATCATCATCCTCCTCCTCCCTCTCCAGGTAAAGGAGTTAGGAAGCTGATGGCCTCCCATGATGTTGCATGGGATGAAGGAGTATCACCAAAGTGTGGTGCAACTCTGGGAGACTTGCACACAACAATTTTAGTTTTTGCTAGTTCCCATCCATACTTAGGTCCCTTAGATTTTAGGGACTGATGTAATAATGGGACTAAATAAGTTGCTACAGTCTGGCTAGGCTGAGAAGACTTTAATTAGAGGAGCGATTAATTTTTTGTATCTACATTTAACAGTGCCCTCCCTGGCTGTCCACAGCTAAGCCCACAGGCAAACATAGATGCTCTACCAGAGCCTTGCCCCTCTAAATTCCTCCTCGTTTCTGAACACAGTAGGGGTCACTGTTCAATTTCTATTTCCTTATTTTTCTTGTTTCTTTTGGTTTCTTACAGGTGTGGTCACCCCTGTCACACATGGAAACTACAGAGGTGCCCCCAGGAGCACGCTGGGCCCTTCCAGGGAGCATTGGGGATGCATGGAATGACCTATCCCCCTGAAATATTGCTGCAGCCCTTCCACCTGCCCACGGCCTGGGCAGAGCAGCGCTCCTGGTCCCATCCATCTCTGCAGGCACCAGCAGGAAACACTTCTCAGCTTTGTCATCCCTGTGAAAATGTTGGAGTTTAATATCCAAGCTGCTGAACCAGACAAAAACACAGCTGGGGTGTCTCTTCTTGACGGTAATGTATTAAAAAGGAAAAATGGAAAGAAATAGCAGAAGCTGGAGGCAAAGCAGACCCTTCCTACACTTTACCTTGTATATCTAGAGAAATATTTTTTTTCTGTTTTCTTCACTTTTGGTTATGGCGCTTTATAGAATCATAGGGCAGTCTGGGTTGGAAGGGATCCTAGAAATTTTTTTGTTCCAAACCCCTGCTGTGGGCAGGGACACCTCCTACTAGACCAGGTTGCTCCAAGCCCCATCCAACCTAGACTTGAACACTTCCAGGGATGGGGTGTAAATAACTCTTCTTCTTTGTTCTGGATGCCTCTAAAGGTCTTGGGAGATAAACTGTTTCTTGAGCTGAATTTCCTAGAGGGGAAAACCATGCAAGAAACTTCGAGGGCCATCTATTGTTACAACATCATCTGATTTGAGTGCACAAAGCTGTAGCAGTCCTGGTACAGCCACAGACTTCAGCCTCTGCCTAAGGACTTTTTTTTTCCCATAATCTAGTGGTCACATAAAAGATGCTGTCTCATCAAAATCAGGTTCCTTTAGTCACCAAGAATAAGGCATGACCTCAGTAAGCCCATTTTCTACCTTTAAGTCAGATTTTACCCCACACAGAGACCATGTTCCTCCTTCCCTTATGGAGTTATTTATCAGCTGAGGTCTCTTACTTGTGTTTTCTTTTTTCTCTCATGACCTGACACTCAGTTCTTGTTTTAGGTGTCAGAAGCCTGCAGGAGCACAACAAGGTCAGGCTATGGCAGGAAGTATTTGTTCCTTAATCTTGAGACCTCTACCCATCATAAAGGTGGTGTTGAGACATGGAGCAGATTAAAAACCCAAACTAGACTTCTGGCAAGAAAAACCTCAAGACATTGGTTTTGCACAGTTGTCCTGGAGACTGGGAAGGGATTAAGTCACAAATTGTCTGTGCACAGGCAGCTTTGAAACAACCTTTGAGGAAGGTATTTTACATGTGGATCAGTAGAATGCAGCTGGAATTATCCTCAAACTTCTGCCAGCCAGCCAGCAGCAAATAATTTTTGAAGCTGAAATCTGACCTATTATCCTAGAAAATATGAGCCTCGGAGAGCTCCCAGTCACAGAGGCGAGCCTGGGAGAGGCTTGACAAGAGGAAATAAATAGCATCCTTCTTCAGAATCAAGCTGAGGAGGAGAGACCGCCTGCCAGACCTCGTGGTGCCCACATCCCTCAGATGTGCCCTTCCTGGAGGAGGTTGGATGGGATTTGGACCAACCTGGTCTAGTGGAAGGTGTCCCTGCTTATGTCATGGGGGGTTGGAACAAGATGAGCTTTAAGGTCCCTTCCAATCCAAACCATGGACACAGTTCTTTCTCAGATCGGCCCTGCATCTGCTTCATTTTTTCCTTTCACTGAGGATGCTCCCTGCTGGCTGCCAGGCCAAAAATCACTAGAAGCGGGTAGTTTCATTGCTGATTCCTCCTTGCCCTTTGCATGACAGATAATGCTCTTTGATGTCATTCCTGCTTTCCAGAAACAAGCTTTTAGTGTTAGGAGTGGGGGGATTAACTCCTGCTGGCACATTAGACCTCAGATGCTGGTGCACACCAGAAGGGGAATTCTGCCATGTCAGAAATGCCTGTTCTGCAGTGAGACCGAACCGAACCAGCCCACCTGCGTGGCTCCTGCTGCAATCCAGCGATGCCAAGGCCAGCCCTGGCAGCCAAAGTCTTCACCACGGAGGGCAGCCAAGGTTTCAAGGCATGTCCTGCATGTAAAAATACATTTGCATTCTACAGAAGCACCCTTCGCCTCTGCTGCTGCTGCCCCAGGCCTGGCCCGAGGCAGGGGCAGGACAGGCCGCAGGCAGTGTGGGCCTGAGCCCGCCATTTTGGAAGCAGGCTTCTCCTCACGGCACAGGCCTGGTGTAACGAGACCCTAAAGATCCTTAAATGTGATTCTAAGGTTTGCTCCCTTCAGTTTTTCTCTGTCTTTCTTTTCTTCTGCCCTCACAATCAAATCTCATTCCCCTCAACTAGCATTTTTCATGGCTTAAGAGAAAGCAAGCAGGGCAGGAGTAAACAGGTATAACCTAGGCCCCACAGTTTTCAGTGCTCCAAAAGCAGGGGGGAAGGCGTATCTGTCAGACTCTGGTTGGAGTTTCATTCCTGGTTTGGCTCTAGAAAGCAGTTCAAACCTTCATAAACGTGGAAGTGCTTGTCTATAGCTCCTGAAATCCCTGCAAATCCCTAAAATAATCCAAACCCTCAGGAGCCACAACGTGTTTGCTCTTTCATCTGAGTCGTGCTTACTTCTGTATAAATGGGAAATTTAGCCTGGATTATTTCTCAGGATTTCTGATAGCACCACTGGTGGTAAAAATATCCCTGCACACCAAACTATGTTTTGGTTAATGTGAGGGCTGAACACAGTTACACACGGTATTCTCCACAGAACTTGAAGTCCTTGAGATTTTTCAAGGCAGCTTGTAAAACCAGCATGTTGCTTTTCTGGGGCAAGCCTGTCCTGGATAAATCCCAAGCCATGATCTGCACTCTGCCTTTTTCCTGGCTCTGAGAGCCAGAAGCACTGGGCACGTCCTGAACAGGACGCAGCCGAGGGCGGCTGGATGAGCCCCATCTGGAACTCCACAGCTCCTTTGAAAAGTGTGTCAAAAGGGGTCTGGCATGCAGGGGAAATGAGAACATGTGGCAGATTACTGTGCCTGAAACCAGCCGTCCCCACAGCAGCCCGGGATGTGCCTCGAGGCGCCGCAAGGTCCTGCTGGAAGTGCCATTTGCTGCTAGGCCGGAGCAGGCTGGCCTTGCACAGGTTCCCCTCTGCAGCAGCCCTGGGCCTCACAGCTGCTGGGGAAATGTTCAAAGAAGAGACTCTACCATGAGGATGGGGAAGGGGAAGCTGAATGAGGAGCACCTGAGGTCACTTGGTTTGTTCAGCTGGAGAAGAGGAGGCTGAGGGGAGACCTCGCTGGGATTTGCAGCTTCCTCATGAGGGGCAGCAATTGATCTCTGCTCTCTGTGATCAGTGACAGGACTGAAGGAACAACTGGAGCTGTGTCAGGGGAGGTTTAGGTTGGATATCAGGAAAAGATTCTTCTCCTAGAGGGTGGTGGGGCACTGAACAGGCTCCCCAGGGAATGGGCATGGCCCCAAGGCTGCCCGAGCTTCAGGAGTGTTTGGACAATGTTCCCAGGCACAGGCTGGGATTGTTGGGGTGTATATGCAGGGCCAGGGTTTGAACTCGATGATCCTTGTGGGTCCCTTCCAGCTCAGGATATTCTGTGGTTCTGTGACTCTGTGATTCTATCAAACACAAATTGAGTGGCTCCATTCCTCATCGTCACAAGGGGATTTGGGATTTCCTGCAAATTCAGGGTTCTTTGGTTTCACATTGTATGGTTTTTTTGCAGGCCCTGGAAAGGCCCTTATGGATGTGGCAAGACATGGCCAAAAACCACTCTGATGGTAGGTGCTCCATGACTGAATGGTGAGTCAACCATGGCATGATCCAGGCATTGCCACATCCCAGAAACTGTCTCATATACTTTAAACAAGGTGGTTTACAAAGATATTTGAGTAAAATTTGTTGTTTGTGATGTCTGGTGGGTTGTTAGGTAAAGACAAGAGCTGGAAAAATATTTTGGGAGATATTTTGTTGGTGGGGTGCTGCAAAGCAAAGAAATTATGAGTTTGCCAAGACTCTAGGAGACGTGGGAACTGAACCTCTCTCCTTTGATTCCTGTAGGCAACAGATTCTGTAAAAGCAGGGCCAAGAAGTGAACATGTCTGGAGTAAAATTATCCTGAGCTGTATCAGACAGGCCAGAGTGTGACAAACTGGTCCATACAAGTCACCAGTTACAAAGGGTGGCTGTTTCAGAAGTGAATGGCTCCTTAGGATCCCAGGAGTTCACATCACCCTTCAGCTCTTGCAGAGTGTTATGTATTAGGAAGAAATATTAGGACAAAGTTCTTTACTCAGAGGGTGGGGAGACCCTGGCACAGGGTGCCCAGAGAAGCTGTGGCTGCCCCTGGATCCCTGGCAGTGCCCAAGACCAGGTTGGACGGGGCTTGGAGCAGTCTGGGATAGTGGGAGGTGTCCCTGCCCATGGCAGGGGGTGGGAATGAGATGGGCTTTAAGGTCCCTACCAACTCAAACCATTCTGAGATTCTCTGATTCTATGATTTTTATGCTATTTTTCATAAGCTTGCATAGTTGAATCAAGCCTGTGACCATTTTGTCCCGAGTTTGTTTTCAATCCCATGACTGTGATAGCCAGATCAGAAGCACATGTTCACTGTGCAGTTGTGAAATTGAAACTGAAGTGCTCAGTTGACCCCCAAAGACATTTTGTTGCATTAAAGTTAATGACTGCTTGTTCAACACTAGATAGGACACATGTGCCACATCAGTGAAAATAAATTTGTTGCTGTGCGCATTTTTTCCAGGAAATTTGCATCAAAATGGTCCCAAAAGACCCTTGAGTACTATTAAAACATTTTAAATGTAGTCTTAAATGTTAATCATTCAATGAATCAGAGCCTGATAGCTTTTACTGATACCTAAAGAGAAATTTAATAATCAAGTGATTTTAGCAGGACAAGAGGTAACAGGCACAAGCTGAAACACAGGAAATTCCACCTGAACACAAGGAAACGTTCTTTTTCAGAATAAGCGTGGTCGGGCACTGGACCTGGTTGCCCAGAGATGTCGTGTGCTTTCCATCTGTGGAGATGCTCAAAACCCTGGACACCGTTCTGGGCATCCTGCTCTGGCTTACCCTGCTCGAGCCAGGGCTTTGGACTGGACGGTGCCTGCTAGCCTGGATCATTCAGCTGTGACCCTCCTGATCCCCCATGTCACCAGAGGCAACACAAAGTCCTCCCTGCAGAGTCCTGGCTTAGTCAGGGTTTCAGAGGGGTTGAGGGTGTCACTCTGCAGTCCCAAGGCACTACACAAGGCAAAGGAATATTATAGAGGGATCGTCTTCCCTCTCGAGTGCATCGCCTTGACTCAGGAAGGACTTGGAAAGCGTGGGTTAATGTTCACAAGCTTAAAAATGGTTCCTGACTTCTTATTTCAAGGTAATCCTGCTGGATTTGGGACCACCCCTGCTTCAGAGCACCCAGAGCCAGGCTTCAGGAGCTGGGTACCCCATTGCTTACTATTTCCCAGTGTCTTTGTGTTTCTGGTCACCAGGCTGTATCCAGGAATAGTGGAGGAGTGGCAGCGTGTATCTGCATGGGTTTTGTCTGTGTGAAAGAGCAGCAGTTACAGAAAGTGCAGGATCTTGTGCCGACTTTGCTGCTTAGTCATCCTGCAGTAATTGTGACTTGGCAGCTGGTCTTACCCCGTCCCTTACAAACGTTTCCATTTATGGCTGGGATTTTTTATTTCCCTTTGCCTCCAATGGCCACAGAGCTGGAAAGCCTCCAAAAGGGAGAAGCCATGGGTTTACATCAGGAGAAACCAGCTGTGTATATTCATACCTTACGATTGAAGCCTGTCTCTCAGGAACACGCCACCCAGGATGCTCCAGGGATTCCTTAAGGGGTCGTTTTGGCCAGAAGCGGGTGCTGTGCCTGTCTGGTGGCAGGAGCACAGATGTCATCGTGGTTGTCAATATTTTCCTTGCCCAGGGCTCAGATAAGCTGGGAAGGAGAAGCTGCAGCCATGTGACCTGGTTGTCCCTGCGAGCAGCTGGGTGCCGTGCCTGGTCCTGCCAGGGACACAGGAGAAGGGGTGGCCATGAGAGCAGATGCTGGAGACCCTCGGGGCTGTGCCCATCCTGAATTGCTCCTGAATGCTCCTTGCTGGCCTCTGGGAAGACAGGATCTGGTACAGGGACTCCACATGTGGGATCCAGGTTCCCTCCAGGCGTTACAGATGTGCAGGTTTACGCTGCGCCCTGCTCCGGCAAGCCAGTGGAAAAAAGCATTCCTGGCTTATGAAGAGCTTTAGGGCAGATAAAGCAGAGTCGTGACCCCAGCTGGAAAAGGGATGTGCCTGCTGCGAGCTTAGTGCTGTACCTAGAGCTGCAGCCTCTGGGGGAACGGCACTGGGGTGCTGCACCCCATCTTGTGACTTGTCTTGTGCCAGGTCCCCATGTCCTGCCCACAGGGAGAGCATGGATCAGTGGCCTGAGAACAACTGAGAAAAAAACCCGAATAATTTTCCTCACCCAGGGCACCAGAATAGAAATATAATTTACCTTTCATTTAAGGCCAGATTCCAGCAAGGCACTGAAAACCCTGTACTTTTTGCTCCTGCTCCGTCTATTTTTGTGGAAATTTAGTGTGTGAAAGAGGTAGCTGCAGGTGGGGTTGGACTCCCCTCCCAGCCCTCCTTTTTTTACAGAAAGGGTGCAAAGATGGGAGCACTGACCTGGCAGCCTGCTCAGGTTACGGATAACCTCACCACGTCTGAATTGTTTCCTTTCAAACCTTTGGCTGGGTTCTGGATATTCTGTAGAAACACGGGATTTCTGGACAAACCTTCTGCAAACAGAGCACCAATTTTTTTCCAGCCAAAAAGGTCTAATCTCTGCCAGAGCTGATTCCTCCACAATCAAAGCATTCAGCTCTTCTGAACAGGGAGTCACCATGGGAAGAACAAACACGATGTTATTGCCGGGACCTGCTGAGGGAAGTCCTGTCTACAGCTCTTGTTATGACAAGGGCTCAAGAACAGAAGATCAGAGCAATTTAAAACCATCCCATCGCAGTGTTGAATCCCTCACCCTCATCCTTAATCCCCAAGTTATCCCTTTCCCAAGAGCTCGAGTCCTCCCCAGTCCTTTCTCCACCCAAACAGGGAGAAGAACAGGAGAGAAGCTCAGAAAGAAATGAAACATCAAAATGCTCTCCCCCCAAATCGGAAGCCGCACTGGGATGTGTCCTGTGCCAAGCACCTTCCTGGTGGCCTGGATCTGGGACCTTCACCTCCCAGGGATGGAAAGTCCAACTGGCAGCTTAGGGGGTCCAAGGAGCTGCTGATGGGGCACTAGTGGGGAATCCTGGTTGGGAGGTAGCACTGAAACTGCGCCCAGAGAGAGCAGACTGACCCCCACCACCAGCCAGACGGGAACCCCAACACTTAGCACAGGGAAACGGGGAGCTACGATGGAGCTGGGACAGGGGAGTGGGTGGGATGCAGCCGATGGCTCATGAGAGCAGGCTGCTGGAACACACCGTGTCCTGTGCAGGGCAGAAAAGCTTTTGGAGGGATATGTGGAGCAGTGGGTCAATCCTGCTGTTCTGAGGGGCAGCCCCATGGAGTGACAGGGCATGGAGACTGCAGTAGGTGAATATTCAAGTGGTGGATGTGTTCTGGGATGTCTGCTTTGCACAGAGAAGGGATGGAGGTTATTACAGGGCCTCCACAGGGACACAGAGTGGAGATTGTCTCCTGTGTGTGTTTAAACTTGTAACACCTTCTCAATTTTTGGTGTTTTGTAGGGTGAAGGCGTTATCATGTCCCACCTGGATAGTCCACAAGAAAAGGTAGCACCTGCAGAGCCTATCTGTTAAGGGTGTGATGATGATAAATGACTTTGTCATGAAGGAATGATACAAACACACATCCGAATGGCAGCTCTTACATACATATTCTCACAAAATGTGAACTTTAGGCTGCATGAAAGCAACTCCCATTNCAGTAGCTCCGAGGCAGCCAACTCAGGCTGTAATCCTAGCTGGCATTTCTGGTTCAGGTCCTGTGTGCACCAGCCATGGATTTTCTCGATGGCTGCAGCATCTACTCCCAAGGCTGCTGAGGGGCGAAGATGAACCTGGCACCTCCTGTGCTCCCACACCTCTTCCCAAAGATTTCAAGAGCAAAACCCTGTCCTGAAGGCAAGCTTGCTATTTGCTCCCAGAGGCAAATCAGGACGGAGGCTTTGCCAATCCCAGCTGCTCTGTCCTGCTGCCAGCCCCTGGTCCTCCTCCAAGGAGGTGTCTGTCCACTGTGGTCTCTCGATGAGATCCAAGTTTTCTGGATGAGAGGCCTGGAGAGCTTAATCATCCCTGGTCTGGGGTTTTCTGTCCAGCACTCTTACTGCCTTCAATTATCTGGATTCCCCAGAAGGGATGTGGGAGGCTGATTTCCCCACAGGGCTTCCAGTGGCTCCTGCAAGTCCTTCCTTCCCCCATCCCTGCTCCAGCATCCTTTCTCACCACGCTTGTCCTTGTGCCTCCCCGAGGGTGGGGTCTGCTGGATCATGTCTCAGTCACAGACTCACCTTTCCTCTCTTTGTGTCTGACAGAGATGTGCTGAGCAGCCAGGCCAAGGGCTCTGCCTTGGACACAGCGAGGTGTGCAAAGGTGAGCCTGGGCTGCTCCTGGGGATGCTCATGTTGGCCTGAGCTCACACGAGTTCAGCTGTTAAACCCTGAAGATTTTCCTGTGAGCAGGTGAGCCTGCCACAACCACTACCACAGGTTTAGGAGAGGCACAAATTATTTATTTCGTGACTTCATGGCAGAGTACATTCTTAATTAATTTACAGTAGTTTTGCTGCTGTCTGAAGGCGTGGGAAATGCCAACCCTTTTGCGACCCTTTAGAGTGGTGCAGGGGAATTCTCAATGTAAAAGGAATCTCTGGCTTCTATGCCCAAGAAGACAATTACAAAAGAAATGAGTAATGTGGGAATCCTCGCTCATTTCCATGTCTCTCTTTGCATTTTTATCTTTGTAGATAGAGGCTGCCAGAGTCTGGATGGAGGAGGGACAGAAGGGAGGATGAAGAAATGTAGGTAAAAGAGCTGTAGGTAAAATGAAGAGCTGCAAGTAAAAGAAGAACAGTAGGTAAAAGAAGGACTGTAAAAAAAATGTGTTTGAAGGAGGTGTATGTAGAAGACAGTGAGTACATGCCTGCACTTTTCCCTCCTCGCTCTTCAATTTGTTTATCACACACTGAAGCTGGAAAGTCTCAGGCCTCTTTGGACTGGAGATAAGCATTCCAGTTCCACTGGCAACCTTAAGGAAAAGGAGTAGAAACACAAGATGTTATTTACTGTGTGTGTGATCAAAATGACTCCACTTGGTGCTGGAGCATTACTGGGCTAGCGTTACTGCTCCAATTAAGCACACAGACTTTCAGTTACCCTGGTAAGAGGGCATGTTGCATCTCTGGCAAAAATAATTTAACTTCCTTGTGACCCTGATGTCTTGGCTTGATTTGAGGTACCATCAGAAAGGAATCCAAGGAAGGATGGAATATAGCTCTCCTAACTCACTCTGCAGAGTATTTGCTTTGTCTCAGGGGAATGCCAGTTTAATAATGAACCTTTTTTTTGTTTTGTTTTGCTTTGGGGTTTTTGGTTTTTTGTTTTTTGGGTTTTTTTGTTTGTTTGGGTTTTTTTGTGTTACTTTGTAGTAACACCTTTAAAATCAACTCAGATAATAATCTTTGTCTTAACACTGCTTCTGTATCTAATTATATTACGTTTCTTACATGCCTGAAACTCCTGTTCAAACTTTTATGACACTTGGTGCAAATACCGTTTTCCTTCCCAGTTCGCGTGATGGGAGAGGGGAATTTTTTATTGCCATGTTGTATTTGGCCAGGAGGACAATTCATTACGGAATTCTACATTTCTTTAGCATAAAGAGAGCCACAAATGGGATGAGGGCCTTGTTTTGTGTCGGAGCAAGAATTCCGGCACGCGTGTAAGGGAAGGGGAGGTGTTAAGTGTCGTGCCAAAAGCACAAGCAACACCCTGCTATACGTGACCCGGGAGCTGAGCCGAAGGGCTGCACAGGGTTCCCTGGATCCACATCAAATACGTGAGAAGCAGCAGCCGTGGAGCAGTGGAAAAGCTCAGCAACCCCAGGAACAGCAGCTGGGTGGCTGCCCACCACCCTCCCCAAACAGGGATGTCTGGAGAGCGGGGCAGCTTCCCGCAGCCTCCACCCCGGTGGAGGGAAGCAAGTCCTGAAGGGCTCAGCACGTAAAGCCAGGCCAAGGAGGGCTGGAGGCTGAAGTTGGGGTTTTGCTTCCTGAGTGTGTGGTTGAGGCAGACGCAGATTTCAGGGGTCTCACTCTGGTTCTGAGGCACCTCTGCGTGTGTGTACCTGTGGCACACACTGTTAGCAAGGCTTGAATCAGCTGCCAAATTCTGGGGTTTCAAGTTATTTTGCAAATTATTACGATTGCAAATTTAACCTGCGAGAACTTTGGCCCCGAAATTGAGGTCATGAAAGGGGTGATGATGGAATCCCTTGCTCCAGGACTGCGCTGGTCTTCCAGAGAGTGTGGGGGAATGGAAATGAGTAGCCAGACAAAGCTCCCTACCACTGCAGAAGCTCATTCCTGAGCCTCCCCCCACCTCCTGAGGGGAGATGAGGATTAGGGGTTTTCAAAAGCCTTAATTTAATGCTTTCTCTTGATGAGTATCTTTAGTAGCAAGTTGCAACTTTGAAGTCACAGATTTTCTTTCAGGACCTGGATCACAGGTCCCTAAAGCCAGCAGAACGCCTCTCACTGGTTTCAGTGTTGGGGTTTTTTCGCATTTCCTTTCTAATTCCTCTTTACAAGTCCCATTGAAATGGGAATTACACGTAATCTGCCTCAAGAATTCAGCTCCATACAAGGGCTGATGTTGGAAACTCTCGTTTAAAACCCGAGGGCAGAATATCGTGGTTGCAGAGGCAAAGCTGGGATTAAAGACACGATTAGCATTTCAAATAAATCAGCTCAATTACTGACCCCCGAGGAGGCTTTGCCAGGCCACCGGCCTCCTGAGGGAAGTCACTGGAACCAGGCCCAGCCCCCTTCCAGCCCAGCAGCCCACACTGATATACCCCCAGATTCAGAGGAAAAGCCTTGTTTCCCTATCTGCTCCCTTTCAGCCCCCTCTTTTCCCAGGATAAGGCACTAATTAATTCCTTTCCTTTCTATTTATACCCGTTAGTCATTGCAAAAGTGTCCCCCATAGATTTACGGTTCAATATAATGAGTATGTCTTGAGGGAATATTATTCAAGCAGTTAGCTGAAATCTAACAGAGAAAGTCTCTATTTTATTTGTAACCTCAGCCAGGGTAGTCATTTCATGGTGGGGAGAGGGGGGGTAGCTGTAGGCTGTGCCTCCAGGCTCCAGCAAATGTTTAGATAGGAAGAAAAATGAATTTTCTTTCCTAGGTCTGTGCATGGCGTTAAGGACCGTGGGTGGGGTGGGATGGGATGTGACTAAGTTTAAAAAATGTACTTTTTTTTTTTGAACCATCACTAGCAAAAGGCTAGGGAGGGGAATGAGGTTTCCTCTATAAACTATGTGGGTTTTTTCTCTTAATTTCATGGAAACACCACTGCAAGTTTTTCCTTCTCGTTTCTCTGGTGACAAGAAAATAAAACAAATGCAGCTGGGTCGTTCTGCTCTCACTGTATTGCACCACGAAGCCCCAAAGACACAGACTGTGTGTTTTAACTCTTTTCCCTCCCTACCCAGGGCTGCAGAACTACAGATGGCCTGAAATCTCCACAGAGATATCTTGGGATTATCCAGCATGTGATCCAGACCACGGAGGCATCAGCCATCGCTCCCAGGTCCTGCCCTGCCAGGGAGCTGGAATGCAGTTGCTTCACTATGCAAAGGTTCTTCTCCATGAGTCAACAAATTTGGGACTCAGCTGTCCTGACTGGCTGCCTGGAAAAAATGTGCTGCAAGAGAGGAAAGCATCAAAAAGCACAGATTGGGAAACTGGTACAGGGGGAAGTATTCTGGGAGAAAGGGTTTCAGCCCATCCTTTCCCCACTCTGTCTCTCCTCTCTGTCCACCCATTTTCATAGAGTTGTAGAATCTCCTGAGAAGAAAGGGACCCACAGGGATCACCCAGTCCAGCTCCTGGCCCTGCACATACACCCCAACAATCCCTCCCTGTGCACCCCAGAGAGCATTGCCCAAACACTCCTGGAGCTCTGGCAGCCTTGGAGCCACTTTCCTGGGGAGCCTGGGCAGTGCCCCACCACCTTCTGGGGGAAGAACCTTTCCCTAATACCCAAATCCTAAACTTAAATTTTTTGTTTGTTGTGTTCACATAATGATCTTATGTTGGTGCTGCCTGGCACCTCTGGGAGACCCCTGGGCACCCTCCCTTTCCCTCTAGTGGAAATGCCTGAGATGGCTCTGCCACTCCCTGCACGGTGGTGAGGAGACCCAGAAACGCTCTGGGACTTTGCCCTGCCAGGAGGGATCAGTCCCAGAAGAGGCCAAGCCACCATGGGAAAGCTGAGTCTAGACAATAAACTCGGACTGAGGAATTGAAGGTACAATATTTATAAGTTCATAATTATGGCCTTAATTACTCCAAAGACCCAAAGAAATTGTGCAGCTTGGCACAGGAGCATCCCTGGTGTTTCTTCAAGCTGGTGTCCTCAAACCCATTCCGAGAAGGGAAATCTTGAGCAGATGGGAGATAAATCTTGGAGCAAAGGCCTCCACGTTAGTGGGGTCTAAACAACTATTTCAGGAGGATTATTAGAATCATGGAGAATCAGATTTTCTCACCACTGTATCTAAACAGTGCAGAGTCCCTGGGATATCTTCATCCCATAAGGATCTTGAGCTCTAGCGAAAAAACACAAGGCCACAGATAAAGGCTTGTGCCTGGCAGAGCTTCAAAAGTGCTGTAGGTTGGGAAAACCTTGGGGCTGTTTAAAATAAAATCCTAGAAACTCCAAACAGTCCTTCCTTATGTGTTAGCAAACAAAAATTTGCAAGCACGCAAAAGCTGTGTATAAAAGCTGGGTGCTAAGTAAATAAGAGCTGCAAGAGCACAGGGGACTTGAAAGTTAACACTGGGATATTAAAATAGGAAAAAGTATGCAAAGCCTCGGATTGCACTTGTGTGTTCATGAGGACTCTCTAAACATCCTGGAGCAGTTGGCTTTAATGGCCTAAGTCCCAGGAAATGCTGCTAAAATATGGTATCAAATGAACATTTGCTTTTTTCTTCAGAAAGATTCCCCTTTGTGCCTCATCTTACCGCAATTTGAGAATGTCAAACTCAGTGGGGGCTGTTGCTCATGTGCCTGAACTGGGTTAATGTAGAAAAATAAGTTTATTTTCTTCTCTTTAGTATATATATGTTCCTTTAATAGATGTCTTCTCCTGGGAAAGATCTGCCAGAGATGCCTTGGAGTCAGCCAAGTCAGTTTTGGGAGGATGGTCCAGCACAGGAGATAATTGTAATAGGATTCTGATGGAGACCACCTGATGAAGAAGAGGAGGGGGACGAAGTTTACTTCAGGCACTTGGAGAAATCCTTAGTGATACAGGGAAAGCAGTGTGACTGGGCATGAGCACCACAAGAGGTTCCTGGGATGGTTTGAAGGCAGTTCCCTGATGGAGCTGATCAATGAACCAACCAGGAGAGATGATCTTTTGGACCCAGTACACAAACACAGGGAAGAACTGGATGAAAATGAGAGGAATGGAGGCAGCCCTGTCTGCAGGGACTTCAGGGGGTGAGAGAGATCAGCAAGGCAAAAAGCAGAATTACAGCCCTGAGCCTCAGAGGGGCAGGGGTTTGCCTCTTGGGGTGAAGGAATACAAACACATTGTACAAATTGAGCTCGGAAGTCACAACCCTGGAAGTGTCTGTGGCCAGGCTGGGCAAGGCTTGGAGTGACCTGATCTAGTGGAAGGTGTCCCTGGCCAAGGCAGGGGGTTGGAACTGGATGAGCTTTAAGGTCCCTTCCAACCCAAAGCATTCCTTGGTTCTGTGAATAGAAAGCAAGAGCTGCAGAAAATGGCAACTACAAAAGGGCACAGAATCCATCCTTGTGTTTGTCGTCAGTGAAAATGCTCAGAATATCAACTGCATACTTACAAAGAGTTGAAAACCAGCATCCATTGTTTTCAGTAAGCATTTAACAATCTTGGCCTCGTTTTTGGTTCCCTGCTCACAGTGAGAAAACAGAGACCACTTGGAAGCCTTGGAGACCACTGCGTAACGTCAGAATCGCGTGAAGGGTGGATGCAATTGCAGACAGACAAAAAGAAACTACAGTAGCTGCTTTCCAGAGAACCATAAAGCTGTTTCAGATGAACACATGCGGTTTAAAACGAGGAGTTCACATTTTATTGAGGGCTACAAGTCAGATGAAAAAAAGGAAAAGGAAAAAGAAAAAGGAGCAAATACACAGTTTATAAAGGAACAACTAAACAAACCATGAAACACTTTTCAGTTTACAAGGGGATGTAAATGAACTAGTAGCCATCTGTGCCTTACTTCCAGTTCTGTAGAGTTGTGGAGGAGAGCAGACAATCAAGATTTTTTCTTTCTTTCTACTCTTCATCTTCCTCCATTTCCTCTCTCTCCATTTTAAATATAGTGGAATACTCAGTATGGATTCAGTAGGGTGTGTTCTGTGACCTGCAATAATAATTTGCAGGTCAGATAGAATCATAGAATCATTAAGATTGGAAAAGGACTCCAAGATCACCAAGTCCAACATAGAGGGTGAGTAACTAATCCATATCCATGCCCGTTCTCTGCAAAATATCTTTCCATGAAATCTGCAGTTCCACTGAAAGGAACAAGAAAGAAAGGGAATTTATTTGAGGATTAGGAAAAGGAGGTAAAGAGAGCATGCCCATTTTCCTCCAGAGCTTCCTATGTCCTCAGCCCATTCTTAAGAAAAAACCCTAAATTACAGAGAATTAGCTCAGGCTTTTAACATCAGTTATAAAAGATGTGAAAGAGCCCATCTTATCCAGAAAAAAAACCAGCAGGATGTTTTGAGGCTATTTTGTCCCAGTTTCCACCACTTCAGTGTGCCTGTGTGTCAGGCTGCCCCAACATAAGACAGGAACTTGCCAGATGTGCCCATCTATGACAGAAGTGTGTGACAATGGTGATAATATTCCTACAAATGTCATGCAAATGAGTGTCGGGGCAGGTGAGAAACACCAAGTTTGCCTTTTTTACGGGGAGAAAGAGTGCAGTGGGGAGCTGTTCTGTAAAATACACAGGAATCCTCTCAGGGACAAGGCATTTTGTCATGTCAAGCTGCAAGGAAAGGTTTTGATGTGACAAGAGAAAGTTCAAGAAGCACNCTTCAAAACAAAATTGTAGCTCAAGGAATAACAGGCTGTGTTCCTGAAAGTCACTACTGTTCTCCATATTTTTTCTTGGGACATTTGCCCCTATTCTTAATTTAGCAGAGCTAAAAATAGCACATGAACTTAAAAGTAACTTAAAATACACTACAACAACAAAGCCCTAGAGCTCAAGGAGTGTTTGGACAATGCTTTCAGGCACACGGTGTGATTTTTGGTGCCGTTCTGTGCAGGGCCAGGAGCTGGACTCAATGATCCTTGA
>VYXC01007883.1:331345-368527 GCA_013397175.1 Platysteira castanea
GGCAGGGGGTTGGAACTGGATGAGCTTTAAGGTCCCTTCCAACCCAAAGCATTCCTTGGTTCTGTGAATAGAAAGCAAGAGCTGCAGAAAATGGCAACTACAAAAGGGCACAGAATCCATCCTTGTGTTTGTCGTCAGTGAAAATGCTCAGAATATCAACTGCATACTTACAAAGAGTTGAAAACCAGCATCCATTGTTTTCAGTAAGCATTTAACAATCTTGGCCTCGTTTTTGGTTCCCTGCTCACAGTGAGAAAACAGAGACCACTTGGAAGCCTTGGAGACCACTGCGTAACGTCAGAATCGCGTGAAGGGTGGATGCAATTGCAGACAGACAAAAAGAAACTACAGTAGCTGCTTTCCAGAGAACCATAAAGCTGTTTCAGATGAACACATGCGGTTTAAAACGAGGAGTTCACATTTTATTGAGGGCTACAAGTCAGATGAAAAAAAGGAAAAGGAAAAAGAAAAAGGAGCAAATACACAGTTTATAAAGGAACAACTAAACAAACCATAAACCACATTTCAGTTTACAAGGGGATGTAAATGAACTAGTAGCCATCTGTGCCTTACTTCCAGTTCTGTAGAGTTGTGGAGGAGAGCAGACAATCAAGATTTTTTCTTTCTTTCTACTCTTCATCTTCCTCCATTTCCTCTCTCTCCATTTTAAATATAGTGGAATACTCAGTATGGATTCAGTAGGGTGTGTTCTGTGACCTGCAATAATAATTTGCAGGTCAGATAGAATCATAGAATCATTAAGATTGGAAAAGGACTCCAAGATCACCAAGTCCAACATAGAGGGTGAGTAACTAATCCATATCCATGCCCGTTCTCTGCAAAATATCTTTCCATGAAATCTGCAGTTCCACTGAAAGGAACAAGAAAGAAAGGGAATTGATTTGAGGATTAGGAAAAGGAGCTAAAGAGAGCACGCCCATTTTCCTCCAGAGCAACCTATGTCCTCAGCCCATTCTTAAGAAAAAACCCTCAATTACAGAAAATTAGCTCAGGCTTTTAACATTAGTTATAAAATATGTGAAAGAGCCCATCTTATCCAGAAAAAAAAGCAGCAGGGTGTTTTGAGGCTATTTTGTCCCAGTTTCCACCACTTCAGTGTGCCTGTGTGTCAGGCTGCCCCAACATAAGACAGGAACTTGCCAGATGTGCCCATCTATGACAGAAGTGTGTGACAATGGTGATAATATTCCTACAAATGTCATGCAAATGAGTGTCGGGGTAGGTGAGAAACACCAAGTTTGCCTTTTTTACGGGGAGAAAGAGTGCAGTGGGGAGCTGTTCTGTAAAATACACAGGAATCCTCTCAGGGACAAGGCATTTTGTCATGTCAAGCTGCAAGGAAAGGTTTTGATGTGACAAGAGAAAGTTCAAGAAGCACACGCAGAAAGTTAAATGTAGGTGCTTTGCTCAAGAAACTGCAGAGAAAAGACAACACTCCCCAGTCTGGGAGGAGGAAAGAGAGATGTGGAGGTGTGGGTCTGTGCTCTGCTCCTTTCCACGCTTTGGGCACTCAGCAGCACTGCAAGGGACAGATGTGCTGTCCAGTTGTTTGTGGTAGAGCTTCTTGCTGGAGAAACAGCTTCTGCAGGGGCAGGTTCACCNCCGCTCGTGTCACACAAAGATGCCTTCAGCAGCAGAAGGGAAAACCTCGCCCCAGCCCAGCCCGAGCAGGGTGGGAGCGGAGCGGAGCGGAGGGGAGGGGAGGGGAGGGGACCCTCCCCGGTCTCGGTAGACCCACAGTGACTCTCCGTGGATGTTCGGGGCTACTGCAAACGCGACGCTGCCCGATTTTGGAGGAGGAACCCGGAGGGCAGTTCCAGACGGCCAGGGAACAGTGGGACTGGGCTGGAGACGCCTCCGCTGCTCCTCCCGCTCCCTCATCCCGTACATCCCCGCACCCAGAGCCCGGAGCCACCCTGCAGCCGGGGATGCGGGAGCCTTCGTGACACCGGCCACCCCACAGAGTCCTTTTCCCTACGCTGCGGAGGGATTTGGGGGAGAAGTTTTGATGACCTCATTTTCCAGGTAGGCAGACTTTTTCTCTCCGAGTACAGGGGTTCTGTGGCCACTTACTGACGGAGCTCCAGCCGGGAATAACAGAAATCCCTCTGAAATTTCAGCCTGTGCCTGCTGCTGCTTACCGGCTCTCCAGCAAGGTGCCTGATTCACGTTTAGACAGTACCTGCAATAAGAGAATGTAAATTTTTCCTTTACTTCCAGCTCTTGGCTAGTTTGGGCGTTTTCCCAAGGGTTTGTCGGGTTTTTTTCCAGGTGCAAGCAGTGTGGGCCACAAACTGCCAGGGCCAGAGGTCTAGAAAATCCCTCAGTGAAGGGGGTGGATTTGTTGCACCAAAGTCTTCCCTGGGGTAACTGAGCTGAGTTCAGCAGCTACAGTGAAGTGATGGCAGCAGGGCAGAGAACTGATCTGCTGCGTGATTCCCCTTTGATTTTTGGGATTTCAGAAGATACTAATTAGACTCACATGAGATCCTTGTCTCCTGTTTATGCTGAATTACATCAGCACAAGCTCCTCTGTTTCGGGAGGTGACAGCACATTTATGAATGCCTGTGAATTCACTGCACTTGGTGGCAGGGGTTTGCTCCCTCCCAGCCTTCCTGCAGCCTGGGCTTTCCCTGGCTGAAATCCCAGGACAGTTACATTGGGAGACCTGGAAAATATCTGGAGTCCCTGGAGCTGAAACCTTCCCCCTGGGTGCTCTGCCCAGGGATTAAAATTACAAGGCACGTTTGGGTAGTGGCTGCAACCAGCACTGAAATTCCCTCCTCATGCAGCGTGCAAACCACAGACACACAAACGGGAAGGAAGAGGAGGTGCATTTATAAGAGTTTTCTTCCAAATGGGGCATATTTTTCTTTTCTAGTTTCATTTATCAAGCATTTGAGTGGAGAAAATGCTGCATGCACAAGTGAGTGACACCACAGGCACTGCCTGCTGGGCATGGCTGTGGAAAGCACTGGGACTGAGCAGCAGGGAGGCTTCAAACTTTATTCTGCATATTTTAGCATAGCCAGCATAATTCTCCTTTCTTGAGAGTAATGCAATTTGCGTGGCTTTAAATTTATGTGGCTTTAAATAAGCTCCTTGCAGGCAGTGTTAGCTTAGAGAGCAGAGCATCTCAATTTCTGCGAATTTGGGAACAGTTTGCTCAGTTACAGTGGGTGTTCTGGTGTTGGAGGAGAACACACAGTGCACTGGGAACTTCAGGAATATCAGTGTGTGGGGTAAGGCAGACCAGGGCTCTGCCTGGCCAGGTGCATGAGGTGACATTTCCACTGCATTGGGATCTGCTCTAAGGGATAATCAGATGTGAGAGCACAAATAACCAGATGTAATTTGCACATTTGAGCCACTGCAAGTAATTTGTTCGCCATAACATTACTTTTGGTTTGGTTGCTCATGGTGGCAAGAGAAGCAAGCAGAGAACTTGAGCCCTCCTGCAAGGCCACTCTTTTTGCAGGGCTCTGTCTAGATAAATCCATATATTTTTCAGTTATGTGTGTAACAGCCAGGTCACCTGGGATCTCAGTGTGGGAGCGGCAAAGACCACGCGTTTTTCTGCACCTGAGGCAGGAGCAGAGACCCTAATTCAGGGAGAATGGTGCAAAAGAGTGCCCTCAAAATCTGTTCCGGAGACCCACTGCCTGAGATTCCCTATTGTTTTTCTATTGTGTGCATCTCATGAGGAGAGGTGAACCTCTCAAAAATACTGAGAGAAGGCCTCATAGGAACAAAGGTCCTGCTCTGGCAGAGAGAGAAAAGCCAAGGAGAACAGGACGGGCAGACCCAAGTGTTCAGGCATTATGAGCCAGCTCCCAGTTTGCTCTTTGCATTAGTTTTTTGAACTGTTTGTGTTCAAAAATTGCCTTCAACATGCAGAAAACAGTTAGTCTGAAATACTGGTGAAATCTGAGGTTTCCATTTCAGCATCTTGCAGCGGCAGGTGGGACTTTAAGTCAAATATCAAATGTTGTGGGATCTGCAACAGCACCACAAGAGCTGGTGGTGCTCTGAGGATGACAAAATGGGCAGCATCGCCCACCCCAGCCTTGGAGGCCCCTGAGGTGAGGACTGGAGTTCCCAGCAGCCGCCCCACCCTGTATCCAGGGAGGTTAATACCAGGTGGGATGCTGGTGGAGCAGGAGAGTTATGTAGTTCAGGGTGCAGAGTGGGATGGAGGAGACGGTGCAAGGGGACCACAGGGAAGTGAATTGTGTCTCGTGTTTTCAGGCGTCGCTTTCCTGCCTCGCCACTCTGCCCGTGGTGCTTCACTGACCCAGTCCCAAGCCCCGAGGGCTGTGGGCAGGAGCCATCCTGTGCCAGAGCTGGCCCTGGTTGTCCGTGCAGGACAACTGCTCTGCTCTACGGTGCCTTTTCACCCACACTCAGAGGGAAAGAAGGAAGGAGGGAGGGAGTTGGTTAAACTCGGGATGCAGTGATGAGTCAGACACTTGGCCAAAGCCCTCAGCGCTCCCAGCCTCTCCAAAAGTTAATGTTTCCGTCTTCCTCAGCTAAAGGCTGGCTCTAAAATGGTGCTCTCTGAAGGCTCAAAGCTGTTGTGTCCTAGCAAAGATCAGGGTCTCTTGCAGCGCTCTTTTATGGAGGGCAAACAAAACAAGGAAAGCCTGCAGCAGGCTTAGAGCGGTGAAGTCTTGATCTTAACTAGAACACCCCTTCAGCATGAAGTGTTTTATCCTTACCATACCACTTTTATTCTCTGCAGCACAGCGGAAGTTGAGCCACACTGACTTTTGTGGGGACTTCATGGAATCATGGAATGATTTGGGTTGGAAGGGACCTGAAAGCCCATCCCATCCCACCACCTGCCATGAGCAGGAACGCCTTCCATAAGACCAGATTTCCTCAAGCCCCGTCCAACCTGGCCTTGGGCACTGCCAGGGATCCAGGGGCAGCCACAGCTGCTCTGGGCACCCTATGCCAGGGCCTCCCCACCCTCACAGGGAACAATTCCTTCCCAATATCCCATCTAACCCTGCCCTCTGGCAGTAGGAAGCCATTCCCCCTTGTCCTGTCACTCCAGCCCTTGTCCCCAGTTCCTCTCCAGCTCTCCTGGAGCCCCTTTAGGTACTGGCAGGTGCTGTAAGGTCACCCCAGAGCCTTCTCTTTTCTAGGCTGAGCAATCCCAATTCTTTCATAAGCACAAGCCCTAGTGAGGAGGAAGGCTGTCACTGGTGTAGGGTCCCAGCAGCACTGACACCAGCCTTTCCAGCACAAACCAGTGTGTGGAAACCTGTGGTGCACTGCAGCTGGCACTGTAAACTGGAACAGGACATGTCCCCCCAGGCAGTAGCTGGGCACCATGTGCAGAGAGGCCTCAAGGGATGCCAGGGAGGGCTGAGCTGCCCATATTCTTCAGAAATGCTGCTCCTCAGGCAGCTGAGGTAGCAACTCCACTGCATTGCTCACTTGCCCTCCCCCTGCACCGCTAATGCCACCATGCTCAGTGTCCCTCCAAGCCTTGGACTCTTCCAAAAGTTACCAAAAAAAAAACCATTCAAGAAAGAAGCTCTCTTTTTGGGCTGGATTCAGGTCTTTTCTTCGTAACAGACATCCCACATGCCCCTTTTTGATTAGTGTTGAGCTGGCCATCATGCAGAGAAGCATCTCTGGGCCACCACAGGGCCATGCTGGTTGGTTTTGGGGTCCTCTAGACACAAAGGTGAGCATCTCCTCTTCCTCCATATTCCGTGCTGGTGACAAGTGTTGCTTGAGTGTTGCCTGAGAATATCCTTTCAAATCCTGGGCTCCTTTGAACACTTCCATACATTCCTAAGAGCTTTTCAGACTAGATCTCTAACTCTTCTGCTGCTTTAGGTTATCATAATGCTACATGAAATAAACTCCCACATGCAGCTGGGCCTCAGAGGCCTGGTGGCGGGTTGAGCACTGAAGATGTGCATTTCTTCAAATGTTTTTTATTTGTCCTTTCACTCCATGGGTTTGCAAGGAGCATTGGCTGCCTTTGGGTCATGCCAGCAGAGTCAGGAGATTGAGCATCACGTTTACCATGTAACTTGTGTTTTCCCACAGGCATCTGAATATCCTGAGGGGCCGCTGAGATGTTCCGACAAGCCTTGTTTTCCATTCTCCTTTGTGTGGCTCTAGTTCCTCTCCACGCCGCTCAGCTCGATGTGGATGTTGGAGATGTCAGTCCTACCTCCTGTACAGGTACTAACCAAATAGTTTGGGTCACCTTTGGGGGCAGCAATTTTAACGAAAACAATGCTCAGTTGTCGAACCTGCTTGCCAGGGACTGGCAGTGGGACATTCCATCTCCCCCAGCCCTTTGCACTCTTGTGGTAACAATCCATCTCTGGGGAAACCCGCCCTCCACCCAAACTCACATTTCTGGGTTTGCTTTGGTATGCAGAGATGGAAGACCTGGGTCTGCCAGTGGTGGTCTCTCCTAGCAGGTGCAATAACAAACATCAGTCTCCAGCACTCAGCTTTCTATCTGGTGCCAGAAAATTTTTCACTTTAAATCTGGTGATTTCCTCACTCTTCAGTTGCAATACAGAGGTGATTTACATGTCCAGCCTGACCCTTACCAAGAAAAGCAAAATTTTCAAGATTGATTCTATAATGAGCAGTGCTGGATTAATGGTTGGGCTAGATAATTCTAGAGGTCTTTTCCAACCTTAATTATTTTGTGATTCTATAGCAGATCTTTGGAGTTATAAGTCCTGGTCACTGGGGAACCATTTGACCCAAACACAGGTGTCACTTCTAGAGCTGGGTGGGACTTGTGCTTCTCCCAACATCACACCTGGTCCAGGTGTCTAGGGGACAGCAAAGAGGGGGCATGAAGGGCTCTGACATGGTCTGAATAACTGTGTCCATGCAGAAAAGAGGAATTGCCCCATCAATGTCTACTTCATCATTGACACCTCGGAAAGTGTGGCTCTGCAGACTGTGCCCATCCAGAGCCTGGTGGACCAAATAAAGCGGTTCATCCCCATGTTCATCGATAAACTGGAGAGCGAGCTCTACCAGAACCAAGTCTACATCACCTGGCAGTTCGGTGGGCTCCATTACTCAGACGTGGTAGAAATTTACAGCCCTTTGACAAGCAGCAAAGACATTTACCTGCCCAGGCTGTCCGCCATCAAGTACCTGGGCCGGGGCACCTTCACGGACTGTGCCATCTCCAACATGACCCAGCAGATCCAGACCCAGATGGCCAACGGCGTGAACTTCGCGGTGGTCATCACCGACGGCCACGTGACGGGCAGCCCGTGCGGGGGGATGAAGATGCAGGCCGAGAGGGCGCGGGACATGGGTATCAAGCTGTTCGCGGTGGCCCCCAGCGAGAAGGTGTACGAGCAGGGCCTGCGGGAGATCGCCAACCTGCCACACGAGCTGTACCGCAACAACTACGCCATCACCCAGAGGGACACCCTGGAGATCGACGTCAACACCATCGACAGGATCATCCAGGCTATGGTAGGTGCAGGGAGGGTAACGGGGCGTGGGGCACAAGAGGAGCGGTGCACGGATGGGGGAATGCGTTCCCCTCTGTTGGGTTTTGGAGATAACTTCTAGCAGGGAAAGTGGAGCCTTTTTCTGGTACTGAGCCAGCCCCCCTTGGTTTGTGCCTCTGTTTCCCAGCATGTCTGGGCAGGCTGCCACCCTAGTCCTGGCTCTTGCTGAAGACCACGCCATACCCCAGCCTGGTCCCCATCCAGGGGCGTGTGGAAGAGTGTGCCACATTGAGACACGTGCTCACCATCAGCATGGTCTTTGAGTCCCCACCTGTGAGGCACTGTTAGTCAGGGGCTCTGCTGAGGGCATCTTTACAGCCACAGGACCTTTACCACCTCCTCTCCCTTACCACCACACACCCCTCCAAGGGTGGGCTGCTGTCTCCCCTACGGGACTGAGCACCTTAACTGATTCTCTTCCTCCTGTTCTCTCCTTTGCAGAAACACGAAGCCTACGGCGAGGTGAGTGAGCAGCATCTTTATTCCTTTGCCACATGACACGGGTTTAAGTTGCCTCAGTTAGAGCAGACCAGCTCACACCCCAAAACAGCACAGACCTGAGTGGGATGGGTCACTGCCCACCTGTGGGTCAGGGCAGAGTCTGGGGACACATCCCCTTACCCAGGGGTTATAATGGCACACTGGGCTCAGTCCCTGCCTCCCCCTCACCTGCACTGGGTTCAGGTCTATGGAATAGACTCGTTTTGTCACTTGGGAGGCACATTCTGTAAGCGCTGCCCCTGCGGAAGCTCCCTCTCTGCTGGTACCACAGGGGCAGGGTTTGGCGCACAGAGGGAGGAGTATGCAGGGGATGCTCCAAAGGTGATGCCTGTCCCCTGATGACCCCAGATGAGCAAGCCCCCACCATCTCTGGCACTTGGCGGTCTTATTCTTCCAGTCTGGGCCCAGAGCCAAGCTATAACAAACCTGCTCGTGGCAACTTTCCACTCTCAATTTACGGGCAGCAAATTCTCTGTGTGCTTGTTGCTGCCTCAGCCCTGACCCAGCTGGAGCCACAGCAGATTTTAGCAGTGAGTTGATGGGGAGAGGCACATGGATAGCTGTGGGTGCAGAGCTGAGCTGAGTTTGGGATGCACACTGTCAGTAGCTCAGTTTAATTTCTTGTATTTCAGTGCTACAAGATGAGCTGCCTGGAGATTGCAGGTCCACCTGGTCCCAAGGGATACCGAGGGCAGAAGGTAAGTTGCCCTAAGCTGTGGGGAAAACAATGCCCCTGCCTCCCACAACCACTGCAGGATGCTTTAGAGCCCACATCATCTGCCTTCTCAGGTAGCACCCAGGAGGGAAATATCCCCCCAGCATCTGTCTTGGCCCTGGTGTGCCCATGTCTGTGCTGAGGCTGGTGCACTGCCACCAGTGCAGAGAGACAGCCGAGCATCTGCTGGGCACCTCCAGCACCGGAGCACAGCAGGACTGAGGCAGCAGTTGTCACTGAGTCTCCCACTCTCAAAGCAGAGCTCTCACATGCACAGCGTGTCCCACTCTCCTGCCCCAGCTCTGTGTGCTCTGATCTCCCAGAAACTGTCATTTTCCCAGCCAGCACCAAGCCTGGACTTACACTCGGTTTTTTCTTTCCTTAGGGTGCAAAGGGGAACATGGGTGAGCCAGGTTCCCCTGGGCTGAAGGGACGACAGGTGAGTTGTGGAAAATCCTCCCCGCCGTTTGCTACCTCTCTGATGACCTCAAGCTAACTCTCCGTGCCTTCCTCCCCAAAGGGCGACCCAGGCATTGAAGGTCCCATCGGATACCCTGGTCCCAAGGTAAGAATCCCATAGGCCATGGCTGAGCTCTTTGCATTCCCTGATTTTTGGTAAAGCAAGGGGAGCTTTGCTTCTCCCTCTTGCCTGCCCATTTCCCACCCCAGACCCCTGCGCTCCGCTCCTCCTGATTGCTCAGGCACCAACACAGCCATTTTCTTTTTTTTTTTTTCCTTTGTCTAGGGTGTCCCAGGGCTGAAAGGAGAGAAGGTGAGAAGGAAGAGACGGAATGGCTGGCTGGGCACTTGGCAGGGGCCGCGCTCCTTTCTGATGCACAGAGGGAGAGATTAGCTGTAATGGACAAGGATAACAACCCTGTTAACGAGTAATTGTGGACCTGGGGAGAGATTTCCAAGGGCATCCCAAAGCCTGTCTCCTCCTTCAGGCTTTGATCACGCTCTGGTGAAGCGGTGGTGGGTTTAGGATGTAAAGGGAGGGGCGAGGGGGAGGCGGGGGGATGCAGGCAGTGCCTTGCCTGACTTCTTGTCCTCTTTTTCTCCCAGGGAGAAATTGGATCCGACGGACGGAGGGTAAGAAAGGACATTTTCTAACTTGCACGTTGTTCCAGCTCCCAAACCCTTGGACTGTGTGTTAATGGATCCCTCTTTTTTCTTTTCCCCATGATCCAAGGGTGCCCCTGGCTTGGCAGGGAGGAACGGCACAGATGGACAGAAGGTAACTGGGAGCACTGGGAGCACCCCATAATGTCGCTGCTGCTGTTCCATTTCTTTACCCTCCCTCATCCCCACAGGCTGTGTAGTTTCTACTATCCCACATGCTGGCTTTCTGTTCCCACCGAGGCTTCTGTGAATTTATCTGTACCTTATTCTGCATGTCCTGTAGAAATGTGTGAAGTAATTCAGGTCGCAGGAGTGGATCTCAGAATATGCTGAGTTGGAAGGGACCCACAAAGATCAAGTCCAACTCGCCCAGGATGCCCCAACAATCTCACCCTGTGCTTGTGAGCATTTTCCAAACTCTTCTTGAACTCTGGAGGACTGGGGCTGTGATCACCTCCCTGGGGATCCTGTCCAGTGCCCCACCACCCTCTGGGGGAAGAACCTTTCCCAAATATCCACCCTTAGTCTCCCGACACAGCTTCATGCGTTAAGTGCCATCCCTCTGTTAGGACCTGGATGTGTGACCCGGTGTTTGCTCCTGCTGAGAAGGTGATAAGGCTGGATAATTTGGGTGTAGACACTTTATTTTGAGTGTTAGTGACCGCTACAGGACATGGTAGTGTCCTGTAGGTAGGTAGACAGAAAGCTTCACAGAAATTTGGATTTCGGGGCAGTTTGTCACAGAATCTGAAACTTTATCTCTAACCCGCAGCTTGTGCTTAGTATTAAAGCCCTAAAGCCAAGTTCAAAGGCCTCACAACAAAGTCCCTGGCTTTGTCCACTGGCCAGCACGCCCTGGCTTTGCTGTGTGTCCTATACCCAGCCCAGTATATCTGTGGGTAATAACAGTTCTTCCCACTCCTCAAGGGCTGCTGAAGCTCTAAAACATCCCTCAGTCCCCCCACTCTCTAAAACACTGAAGCCCTTTGGTTCCCCCCAGCCTCTATCCCAGGGCTGTCTCAGCACTGGTGACAGAGCTGTTTTGGGGCACAGAGCAAGGCAGTCCCTTCTCTCATGGCCTCTGTCAGGCAGAGTGGTTGCTGCACACCTGAGCTGCTCTGGCAGGAGGGGCGTGAGAGAGGACCAGCACAACCCTGGACGTGAGTGACTGCCAAACCCGGCCTCAAGGGACATTCCCATCACTCAGGGTACACTCATGGGATGAACCTGCCTGATTTCCTTTAGTCTGCTTTCTCCTCCACTTGTCTCTGCACACCCCCCCCCAGTTTAAGGAATACACCTGCTATTTATTCTCTAGCTGGTGACAGATAAGGTCAGCGGATGATGCTAAAACTATTAACTGTCAGCAAGAAAAGCTGTGTTTTCCCCTCAGACACCTATAACTTCTCAGTCTTTTCCTTTTGAATGTAATCTCTCCAGGGCAGGCTGGGAAGAATTGGACCACCAGGATGCAAGGGTGACCCTGGTGACAAGGTAGGAATGCTTTGCTCTTTCACCAGCACATCAGTTGTGTAGCTGCTGGGTGAGGTACAAATGTAGAAAGATGGCCAACAAGAGATTACTGGCCCGTTTTCCTACCAGCTGTATAATCTCACCCCAGACCTGGGATGCCTGGAATGGGGGGCACAGTTTGATTTTTCTGTGCCTCCTTTCCTTGGGCAAGTAAGCTGGGAGCCCCCAGTGTCCCTCCCCTCCACACAGAGAGGAGGAGCTGCCCTTTCATCAACACCAGCAACAAGCAAAAACTACTTTAGCCTCTAGAGCAATGTTCTAAGCACTGGTTTAGAAATTTTATTTGATTAGAAAGTTTTATTTGATTTATTCTGCATGGAGAGTGTTCCCAATGTGAAGTGTGTGGTTCTTTGTCGTTTCCCTCCCCAGGGCCCTGATGGCTACCCAGGAGATGCAGGAGACCAAGGAGAAAGAGGAGATGCAGGCATAAAGGTACAAGTGCTCTGGACAGACAGCAGGGTGTGAGCAGAGGCCACCAGTGGGCACAGCTAAACACCATTCCCTGTATTTATATGTATTCCTAAATCCTACAGTGCTCATGGAGCCTGTAGGCTTTGGGGTCTGGATCCCGTTGCCAGGCACAGGAGCTGAGGGAAGAGCCTCGCTGGCCTTGCTCCTTGGGCTCCTCGTGGTGCAGTGTGCTGGTGAGGCAGGCAGTGACCATTGACTCTCTGGCTGTTTCAGGGGGATCCTGGCCGGCCTGGTCGCAGCGGACCCCCAGGGCCCCCAGGAGAAAAAGGAAGCCCGGTAGGTTCATGCAGCGTTCAAATGTCTCCAGTGCTTTACTGGGGTCTGTTCATAAAATCACAGAATGGTTTGGGCTGGAAGGGACCTTAAAGCTGATCCAGTGCCTCCCCCTGCCATGGGCAAGGACACTTTCCACTAGCCCAGCTTGCTGCAAGCCCTGTCCAGGCTGGCCTGGAACACTTCCAGGGGTGGGGAAGCCACAGCCCCTCTGGCTTTGGGCAGGACTGGATGGATGCTGTAAGAACAGCTGACAAACCTGTTGTCAGCTGATGGAAGGAAGGTGACCCAGGATCACTCAGCTCCGAGGCTGGAGCCCGTGCTCATGGCAGTGCCATGTGGGCATGCTGGGAGTGTGGAAGCTCATACACACCTCTGCTTGAGGGGGACTGCTTGACACAGGATAAAAATGGGTGAGGTCTGTGTGTGCACCCTGACCTCTCTTCCAGCAAACCGTATTTCTTTTTCTTCTCCAAGGGACTCCCAGGCAACCCTGGAGCTCAAGGGCCTGCTGGAGCCAAGGGACGGAAAGGTGAAGTGGGACCTCCTGGACCCAAAGGAGAGGCCGTAAGTGGCTGATAGATCTCTTGACACTGGGCACACCGCAGGAACCTGAGGCAGTTTCATGGATGAGCACTGAGAAACTCCCCCATTGTGCTTTGTGCATCTCAAAAGATGTGCAGATGCTGATCTCCTTGTCTCTCCCAACCTCACAGAGCAGAACTCCCGTAGCCCTAAGCCTGATATTAACCATTTCACCTTAGAGAAGTGTCCTGTGTTCCCACATAACCACACAGGCCTGGCCTCTGTGGATGCCCAGGGACACTTAGGTTGTACTCTGGCAAGTTCCCCAAACCTCTGGCTCCTTGCAGGAGCTCAGAGAGTCAGGATCAGAGCTCTGTGAAAAGGGCAGTGTCACGTACCGGTGGTGCCACACAGACCCAAGTTAATATGATGGGGCCCTGCAAATTTTGGGGAGTGGGTTGGAGACGATGATCCATGGCACAGCTCCACCGGCACCAAGGGGCCAGAGCCCAGCCAGCGTGTGTCCTTGTGCAAGATCCAGTGGGGAAAGCAACACTGGATGAGCTGGAAGGAAATCAGAATCTTTGACCCTGAGGGAATGAACTGGGCGTGTTTGTGGTCGCCACGGTGAAAGAATAGCCTGGCTGTGGCTTCCCAGAAGGAAGCATGGGCACCCCTGCTCCCCTGCTGCTGGGAACACACTTCCTTAGGGGGCAGGTGTACATCTCTTGGGCCCAGAGGGAGGAGGCAGGGCAGCCGGGGGTCACTGCCCAGGTAACATCCATCCTCTCACCCCATTTATCTGACTTCTGTGTCTGCCAAGGGGCGACGTGGAGACCCAGGGACGAAAGGCAGCAAAGGCTCTCCTGGAGGCATAGGAGAAAGGGTGAGTAAAGCACCCACCCAGATTCTTGCAAATGAGCCCCAGACGGACAGGACTGGTGTGCGTGTGACGTGCTGCTGCCCAGCCGTGCAGTGTCCATGCTGCACCAGGGCTGGGAATGCACGTCCCACTGTGCTGTGTTCCCACCATGCCTGCTGGCACCAGGTACAGCCTCCTCCTCCAGGGTTTGGTCCTGAGAGAGGATGAAGGGCAGCAAAGCTCAAGGTTGAGAGACACATTCAGAGGGCACACTGCCCTTACACTGTTTGAAACCAAGAAACACCTGGTTTGAGAAGGGCATCACGGAGCACTGCCATGCACTGGAGAGCTCCCTGACCAGGAGTATCTTTACCCTTCTCACAGGGAGATCCTGGTCCAGAGGGTACTCGTGGTCTGCCCGGTGAGGTTGGAAACAAAGGAGCCAGGGTAAGCATGGAGCAAGGCTTGGTGACAGCCGGGAGGAAGGAGGAGCACTGCTGCCATCCGGGGCAGCTTGCCTGGCTTTCCTCCTCACGCACTGTGTGTTCTTGTGCCTTTCTTTGCTGTGCAGGGAGAAGAAGGACTGCCAGGACCCCGAGGCCCTTCAGGTGCTGTGGGAGAGCCAGGCAGGATAGTAAGTCACACTTGGGCCTGTGTGTGACCATGCCCTCCTCCTGTGGTGAGGGCTTGCCCTACTGACACAAGCTGCCTGCACTGTCCTTCCCGAGGAGAACCTGCACAACCTTCTCCCAGGGAGGCTCAAAAATTGGGCATTCCCTGTGGAAGGCTCAGCAGAGCGGGTGGGTCACTGGGGAGAGGGAAGATGGGACTCCACAAGCACCCGTTTGTCCTGGGTCTGTGGTTAGTCCATCACCCCACTGTGGCAGGGGTGCTGTGACATCCATGTGGCTCTATGGGACATGGGAACCCCACTGCTGAGACAGTCACTGTCACAGTAAACTCACCAGGAAAGGAGATGGTCCTGCAGCACCATCTCGAGAGCTGGTTTCTCCAGCACGGTCCCTTGTGTGCCAGGGGGACAGCAGGGAACATCCTCACTCACTCCCTGCCTTCTCCCCAAAACTGTCCTGCAGGGATCACGTGGGGATCCTGGGGACTTGGGCCCAAGAGGTGACGCTGGACCACCAGGACCAAAGGTAAAGTTCGTGAATAAACCTCTGCATTTGAAAGGGCAGATTTGTGTTCCTATTTAGTTATTTACTTATTTATTTATTAAAAAAAAAATAAATAGGCAGTTTTCACTGCAGAAACTTGTGTGCCTCAGAAACAGAGTCAGACCTGAGCCTCCCTATGGGGCAGAGATGTAGGTCTTGCTCCGGCCAAGGCAGCTCTGATTACACCCCTCACTCTGAGCAGATTCAGGGGCATCCCTGGCACTTGACATCCCCAGAACCCCACAGATCCTTGCTCTGCATGGCTGTTCCCAGCTGCAGAAGCTTTGGCTCCTGGTGGTGTCTCAGCCCAAGAGAAGATTAAAATGGCTGTAACTGCCTCTGACAGGAGCAGGTCAGAAGGGCCAGGTTTGGTATCTCACAGGTCTTTTTTTCTACCAAAGGGTGACAGAGGCAGGCCTGGCTTTAGCTACCCTGGACCCAGAGGACCTCAGGTATGTATTCCTCATCCAGCATGTGAGGAAATCCGTGTGAGTGGGTGTTGCTGTTGGATCTGAGCAGCCTGAGAAAACAGGGAAGGAGGAAGAAAAATGCTCCGGGTCACAGATGTGTGGAGCCTGTGAAGGAGAAAGGGGGTTGAACACCAGGACTGAACCTGGCCACAGTCCACCAGGTGCTGGGGACCCCAGCCGCAGTCATGGTGATGGTCCCTCAACCGTCAGCCTCAAGCTACGGCTGCTCTTGAGCTTCCTGCCCCTCACTGCTGTCCTTGGCTGCACACGTGCACAGCGTGGGGCCAGTCCTGGACAGGTGCTGACCTCTCCCTCCTCTCCTTTTGCAGGGTGACAAGGGTGAGAAGGGGCGGCCGGGACCCAAGGTGAGTGTGTTTGTCTCCATGTCTCCATCAGCTGTTTCTTTGTGCTGCCTGGGATGCCAGTCTCCCAGTCCTCTGGGTTAATGGCTGAGGAGCCAGCCCTGCCAGCAGCTGCCCTGGATGTTCCCTGCAGCTGTTGAGCCTGGTTGTATCTCCCAAGCCCATCTCCTTTTGCAGTAATCTGAAAAATGCGTTGCAGAACTTCTTTTTTTTGGTTAATGCCTGTGTAAACACTGTTTGTTTGCTGTGCTCTGAGCTGCTGGTTTAGAGGATGCTCTCCCAGGCCAGGCAGGCATGTGTTTGTGATGCAGCAGAGCCTCTGCCTGAGCACATCCAGATGTGCTCCACGCCGAATCTGTTTCTCCTTCCATCGAGCAGGGAGGAAGAGGTGAGCTTGGACCAAAAGGAGCGCAAGGGACCAAAGGAGAGAAGGGGGAGCCGGTAAGCAGACTGCCTGTGCTGCCCCAGGGTCAGTGTCCCCCTCCCACAGCCCTGCTAGGCGTGCTGCCGCTCTCTGCCTGCTCCCTGTCCCCAGGCTCAGCTGTGGCAGGCTGGTGACTGTGCTTAGCAGGGCTGGGCCTGGCCAGGGGCTCAGGAGGGGCCCTGAACACCCAGGGCTGCAGTACCAACATTGCCCAGGAAGTATCTGACCCTTCTTTGCTTCTTCCCCAGGGTGATCCTGGCCCAGGAGGAGAGCCTGGACCGCGTGGTCCACCTGGTGAAGCAGGCCCTGAGGTACAGTCCCATGGCGTCGTGTCTGAGCAGATGCTGGTGTGGGGGACACCAGCTGCCAGATGTGTCCACTGGCCCACAGTGGGGGCTTCCCTTCCCTTTGTCCTTCCCCTTCTGCAAAAAGCCACATTTTTGGTGGCTCTGATATCTAGTTCCCAGAAAAAGAACTCATGGGAAAACTGTGCCTGAAGTCCCTGTGTTCTTCTTGCAGGGGACCCGTGGCCCACCAGGAGACCCCGGTCTGACTGTAAGTTACCCCTGCTACTCTCCCTCCTGGGGCAATCAGGGCTTTTCCATGCGCAGTCTGGGAACAAAACAGGGCATCAGGTCCTGCTGCTGCCTGGCAGAGGTGGCCTGTGGCTTCCCAGGGGAGCCGGGGAAAGAGGAGAGAGGGCTGGTTGGGTGGGAAGGGAAAGGGCAGCCTTTCCCTTAGAGGGGAGCATTCACCCTGTGCCCCTTTCCCGGCAGGACTGTGATGTGATGACCTACGTGCGAGAGACGTGCGGATGCTGTGGTGAGCTGACCTCTCCCCAGGGAAGGGGAATGGCCACTCGAGGGCTGGGGACAGGGGGTCACCAGAGGGTTCCCAGAATCACTGACCCCTGTGTTTCCCTCCCTGCCCCTCTGCCCAGACTGTGAGAAGCGCTGCGGTGCCCTGGACATCATGTTTGTCATAGACAGCTCCGAGAGTATCGGCTACACCAACTTCACTCTGGAGAAGAATTTTGTCGTCAACGTGGTCAGCAGGCTGGGCTCTATTGCCAAGGATCCCAAGTCAGAGACAGGTTTGGACTCTGTGGGGACAGAGTGGGGCGTGGGGAAAAGAAAAAGGTCTTCGATTCTTTCAACTTCAATGTTTATTTTCCATGGCTTCCAAGACCAGTTGGGCAGCTCTTTGACTTTCTCCACTTTTCCCCGAGGATGCAAAGCCGAGTAATGTGACGCTTCCTTGGCAGGTGCCCGTGTCGGGGTGGTGCAGTACAGTCACGAGGGGACTTTTGAAGCCATCAAGCTTGATGACGAGCGCATCGATTCCCTGTCGAGCTTCAAGGAAGCGGTGAAGCGCCTGGAGTGGATCGCTGGAGGCACCTGGACACCGTCTGCCCTTCAGTTTGCCTACAAGCAGCTCATCAAGGAAAGCAGGAGAAAGAAAGCCCAAGTGTTCGCTGTGGTGATCACAGACGGGCGCTACGACCCCCGGGATGATGACAAGAACCTCGGGGCTCTTTGTGGTAGAGATGTGGTGGTCAACACCATCGGCATAGGAGACATGTTCGACCAGCCGGAGCAGAGCGAGACCCTGGTCTCCATCGCCTGCAATGAACCCCAGCGAGTCCAGAAGATGAGGCTCTTCTCAGACCTGGTGGCAGAGGAATTCATTGACAAGATGGAGGACGTGCTCTGCCCAGGTCTGTCCCTGTCCTTGCGTGCAACTGGAGTTTTGAGCCCCAGGGTTTGGGATGGGGGGCAGAGATGTGTCCCAGCAGGTTGGCCAGCAGCTGGGTCATCCATGGTGGGGTCTGACCTTTAGGTAGCCCTGGACTAAGAGTCCTTCCTCAGATACAGACCAGCCTTTTGGGGCAGTCCTTTGGTGTTCCTTGTAAGAGACCTTGTCCTGCCTCTCTGACTGTGCAAACGGTGAAGGGGGATGGCAGCACATGGCTCAGTTTTCCTTGTTTCTTTTCCTTCCAGATCCACAGGTCGTCTGCCCCGAGCTGCCCTGTCAGACAGGTAAACATTACAAGTAGCTTCATGCCATCTGCACAGACTGGGGGGAGACTGCAGGAGTAGGAGAGGCGGGTGCAGCCCTGTTCAGTCCCTTTGGAAGGCAGGAGTTTGGGAAATAGTGCTGCTTTACATGAGGAGAGGCTCCGGGGTTCCATCTCCTGCTCTTTTCCTGTCTCTCTGAGTTCTCTGCACAGGTAGGTATGAGTGCACCGTGTGAGTGCACCGGCATGGCTCATCCCTGATACTGCTCCCCAAATTCCTGGGAGCCACCAGGTTTTGACCTCCAAACTCAAGTCAAAATCCCCTTGCTAAACTCCCACTCACGTGACCTTTGTAGCAGGATGCTCCTTGGGAGTGACGGGCGGAGGAGATATTAGGGATCAGCTGGAAAATGGCAACAGAGTGGCCACAAAGCTTTGGCTTCTCTAACGCTGGCTGTATTTAATTAACAATTAACTCAGGGTGTTGGATTAAAGGAAAAGGCTGCAAGGATCCTCCGGTGCTCTGTGTGCTAAAGGTAGCTTTACTGGGTCCCATTTTGCTTGTTAAGGGGCAGGTGTGTATCCCAAATTCCTAGAGATCCTGTCTGAGTCCCTGTGTCTGTTTAAATACAATAGATGCACTCTGTGCTGATACACAAAGTTTATAGAGGACCAAAGTTTTGCCCCTGCTGCAATTTTTGTCTCTTCTCTTGCCATGAATGGTTTTTTGGCAGTCCCCTGCTTCAACTGAGCCTTAGACAGAATATCAAATTTCAATTTTTAATAAATGCCTTCGTTTCCGTGCAAAGGAAAGGAAAACTGGTCCCAGGATGCACAGAAATCTGGAGAAAAACTATAATTATTCCTGTCTAAAATCTCTCGCTGGTATTTTGAGCATTTGCACCTGGCCGTGCCAGGGGCACAGTGTCCAACCGTGATGCTGAGCTCCTCTGCTCTGTCTTCTGAGGAGCTTTGTCCTGTGAATCTCTGCACAAGGAAGTGACATCTCCAGGCCATGCTGGTCATTGCTCAGGTGTCATCAAAGGTTTTGGTCTTTTCAGCCTTCCCATTTCCAAGGAACACAAACAGTGGCACACTCGTTTCTCCTGGGACTGGGCATCAAAGCCCTGCAAAGCTGTCAGTCCTTTCCTTGTAGTGCAGATGGGTGTTTCTGTTCCTGATGCACAGTGAGAGCAGTTTGCTGGTGCCTGGCAGCCCTGGGGACCAGAACAGGAATGGCTTGAGGAGGCACCTGAGGGGGTTCCCTCCTGGGCAAATCCCTTAAGCCGTAGCATATGCAAACCAGGCCAAGCTCGGGCAAGACCTGCGCCCCAGAGAACGTGGGAGGTGGAGTGACATGGCTGGGTAGGGTTGGCCTCCTGCCAAAGTGCCCTCTCAGCGTGGGCAAAAGTTGTGCTGGGGCTGGTAGATGAAATTTTAAGTAATTGGTTCAGGAGTCTTTGGGCAAGGAGCCTCCCACCCACCACACGGGCTGGTCTGTGCTGTGCTGCTGTCATCGTTCAGAAGGACTTGCAGTGGTCACACTTCCCTAGTGGCAAGGGAACGTGTTGGATAGGATGGGACATAAGGCACTTGGCAGAGCCTGGAGCCTCTGTGGTTCTGAGAGAGCATCGTGTGAGCTCGTGCCAATTCTATGCAGATCCTCTGGATGGAGACAGTGCCCTTCGGAGGGAATGTGAGTGAGCCAGTGCACATCCAGTGCGTGTGTCTGGACTGGCCACACAGACACACAGGGAGTGTCAGGGGGGCAGCTAAACCAGCCCCGTTCTTGGCCCCATGGCTCAGCATGGTGGTCCTGGCACTTTGGGGCAAAGCAACAGCCCCAGCTTCAGCCTGGGTAATGCCAGCAGAGCACAGACAGGGACAGGTACCACATACGCCCTTGTCTTCTCCCCGTGCTGCCTCAGGGCTTTACGTGAGATCTTCCCATTTTCAGCACAGCCCCTTGTCTCTCATCAGTCACAGCTGTGCTAACAGGATGCGGGAGGGTTGAATGCTGAGCAAATCTGAACTGACCACTTGCTTCACAGAAACCGCATGACATCCTGAGAGGTTCTTGCTAACCCACGCAAAAGGCTTTGCTTTGAGCTTTGGGGTTTTATTCAGTGTTAAATTCAGCACAGCCACGTGCAGATGGAGGCTCTCAGGGCCCTGACAAGCCCAGACACCACACAGCTTTGACTGGAGTCACTGCCCTGAGGCTGAGTGCCAGGCAACGAGGTCGAGGTCGCATAATGTTGTCCCTTAGACGTCTTTGTGCCTTACAGCATCATGGGTGCAGTTTGCACATAGCACAGTCCTGTGCTACATGATGGGTGAATCCCATCTGCAGTAGGAAGTGGCCTTTTTCCTGATCACTGCTCCTTCTCCATCGTGCCTGTGCTGGATCAGTAGGACCTCGGCAGTTAAGGCATTGTGTAATTTTCTGAAGTCGCTCAGTTGATTTGTGAAAGATTTCAGGGCAAATCCCATGATTCCTTAGACACAAATGGTAGAAAGATTTAAAATCTGGCTTTGGTCTTTACTCCTCTGTCCTCGTTAGCTCTGTTCCTACCTGGTGCAGTGCAGGTAGGAAAGCCAGGCAGCTTTCAGAGACGCAGCCATTGCTAGCAAGCCCTGAAAATATTCTTTTGACGCTCACTTGCAGATGACAGGAACCCTGGGAGCGTAAACCCAGTTATTTTCCGCCCCATGGAAGAGGGAGTCAACATAGATTTCCCCAGCACCATACAATCGATCGCCCAGTTCCTAAACTCCACGCGGGAATCCCGGGACCCCGGCGTGTACACCCAGCTGGTGGCCACTTTGGCCTTTACTGCCGAAAAAGCCAAGTTTGCCACTGGAAATGAGCGGCAAGAGTGGATGGACTTGTTCATTGACACCTTCAAAATGGTGCACAGCGAGATTGTGGGAGACCCAGAGACCGTGCTAGGGCTGTGCTGAGACCTCTCTTGGGGGTCACGTGGAGGCAGAGGCCGAGTGGAGGTGGAAATCATCGCTCCTGGCAGAGGGGACAGTTTATGGGGAGATGCTTTTAGTTTAGGAGAGACAGAGGCAGTGGAATGGCTTGGTTGAGCTCAGATGGGGAGGGGACACAAGGTGCAGTCCCCTCCAGCTCGGCTGGCTGATGAGCACGGTGGCTTTCCCCAGCAGGGCCAAGGGACGCTCTTGCTTTGCCTGCTGCTTTTTTGCCTAGAGCCTAACGATGCGTTTTCCCCACGCCTTCCTGTGTATGTCCTTGCTGACCCCTCCAAAGCATCTTCTGCATCCTCTCTCTCGGTTACCACGGGCTCTCTGGAGGTCCTGCAAGGCTGACCAAGCAAGGTGCATCCCCGCTCACCACAGTGTCTCTGTGGAACCCCTCATGGGCAGCTGGGGGTGTGGAGGGAAGGAGCAAACAGGATCAGAGAGGGAGCAACTCTCCCTTTCCATTGGGAGCACTGACACCTGGGCAGTGCTTCTCTCAGAAGCTGTGTGGGCTCCCCTGGCCTTTTTCTCTGCTTGTGCATTTGTGTTTCCTCTGTTGTACTCCACAACGTGTACCTGTCCGTATCCAAAAGGCAGATACTCTGTTGCGTGGGGCCGGGTGGTCCAAAGCAAAACTCCTTGACTGATGTGAGCTGTTTAAAAGCAAGTACTTAAGCTTGATGTAGTAGAGCCTACTCAATCCATACACGGTGCTCAGAGGCCACAGAGCCACCACCTGCACTGCAGGTATGTGTGCCTAGACAAGGCCTGGTATCTGCATCTGCTCAGCTGCCCTGGTTTGCACAAAGTCAGGCAGGCGAGTGCCATTCCCACCTCCAGTTTAGCTGCTCTTAAGCTGTATTTAGAGGTAGAAGGATTTCGTGTGCAGACACAGGAGTAGAAGCGCCTACTCTGACTGACATGGTATTATTGCAATAAAGTATACTGAGCAAATGTCATATTTAATGGGCAGAAGGGAGATGTGCCAGCCTCAGGTATTTGGCTGTGGTTATTTCCAGGGGTAAAGAGGGGAGCCAGTTGCCAAGCTTCAGCCATGGGAATTGCCCGCTTTGAACTTATTGCAGTGTTCCCCCGAGGTTTCAGCACATTTTCCTCCCAGTCTACGGGGACAAGTTGCTCAGAGAACTCAGCTGCTATCAGTGTAGAATAGAGGGAAAAGAGTTCTGAGTGCTTTACATGGTGTGCTCTCTGTGTTAGGTGAAGGCAAAAAGATCAGCCTGTGCCTGAGTCTGATCATAATTGACATATTCCAGATAGTCTGTGCAAAGCCAAACTCCCTATTCTGATTTGATTTTTACCCCAAAATTAGTGTGACTTAGCTTGCTGGGATGCAGGTCTGAACTCAGAGTAGTTAAGCTGCTCCAGACATGATGCCAAAGGAAGAGCTCCCAAACCCCACTGATTCGAAGAGACTGCAGGGCTGGGACATTTTGCTGAACAAAAAGAGGACTGAGGAAGTTTTCAGCAAAGAGGATATTGATTTTATTTAGTTTCATCACATAGTGACCATTTATTCCTAGCAAAACATTGGAAAAAAAGTTTTTTACCTCTCAAAAACCTTCAGCTCATTAGAGGTGGGGAGAGGGAGAAAATGCCTCTTTGCCTGAGCAGTATTTGTGCTTGTCCTTGTTAAAGGCAAGTGGGTGAAGGAGTGCTGGCTGATCCCTCTGACAAAACCAGATGGATTTCATCACAGCAGTGTTCCTTCAGTGAAGCTCTCGGGCAAAGGAAGGGCAGAGATAAGGAGCTGGGTAAAGGATGATCCACACCTCACCAAAGACACAGGAGGGGCTGGGAAAGGGGGAAACCCCAAAAAGGGCCACAAGGTCAGTCCCCACCCCACTTTCATCTCCACTGTCAATACCACTAAAGAATAGAGGAAATACAAGTTCCTCAGGTTTTAGATGAAGCGGAAAGGTGGAGTGGGGTTACTCTGCACAGGTTAATGGCAGAAAAATCAGTGGTATTTCTGCTTATTTGTGCTGCCTTCATTAGACATCCCCAACTGTGCAGTAAGGCGAGCTACAGGTGGTCACGACCCACATGAGAAGGACCAATGCACCAGTTAAAAGCATGCCAGGAAGATCTGAGTCGGCCTAACTCATGGCGGTACCTCTGAGAGCTTCTCTCCCAGTTAGGATGAGAATCTTGCTGCAGGAAAGGGTGCTCGGGTCCTCAGCCTCTCAGAAATGAGAACAAGCTGCAACCAGAGCCTGACACTGAACAGGACAGACCCGAGGCTTTGCTGCCTCACATTCCCATGGGATAACTCACATGTAAAGGCACCTTATCAAACAGCTGGAAGACAGCCCTCTCCAGCTGTGAGGGCCGAGCAGCAAGCAGAATGTGTCTCTGGGGAATGCTCCTGTCAGATGTGCATTACGCTCTCGCTGAAGCTCCACGGAGTGATGCTGCCCTCTGCTTAGCTAGGAGCTCTTCAGGCTTGCTTGTCGTCCCAAAAACCATGCGGGCAGGTCTTGGGGGAGGCTGTTAGCACTGCCCCAACACGACACGCAGCCCCTGCTCCCAGCTGCTTTCACAGACCCTCACGTGAGTTTTGCACTGTGTGGTTGCACGGGGGATTCCTTCCTGCCTTTCCCTCTCCATGGCTGCCCAGAGCAGGAGAGGACCAGGAGTGCAGGTGCTGCCAAGGCAATGTATCCTTGTGGCAGCAGTGCCTGCATACCAGGAACTGCAGCACCAGCGTGCCTTTAGACAACATTTCTCATGGAAGATTGGGCAGAGGTGAGTATGTGCCTTTATTGCTTTAAAAGAGGGAAGGTAACAAGTGGTAGGACAAAAGGAAATGGCTTCAGGTTGCACCAGGGGAGATTTAGATTGGCTGTTAGGGGAAATTTCTTCACTGAAAGGGCAGCCAGGCACTGAAACAGGCTACCCAGTGAAACAGTGGAGTCATCATCCATGAAGGTGTTCAAAAAACATGGTATGGTGCTTAGGGATATGGTTTAGTGGTTAACACGATAGTGGTGAGGTAATGGTTGGACTAGAGGATCTTAGAGGGCTTTTCCAACCACAAGGAATCTGTGATTCCCTGATTCTGCTCTGAACCCAGGTGTAGCACTGCTGAGCACTAGGGTAGCTCACTGTCAGGCTGGAGTCGCTCGTAGTGTGGAAATTCAATCTAATGTCACACCTGTTGCCAGAAATGGGTGCTCAAGGTGGGGCTGCTCCAGAAGCTCCTATTCCTTGCCAGTCATGCAACACAACGTGGCAGCATCTTCAGGACCTCACCCTTTTGAGATTCAGTCTCAGAGCCACAGAACCGCTTGAGAGTGCTATGGCCATTGCCCTGCTGCCAACTTGGGGGACGCAGAGGAACACCGATGCAATGCACATAACTACAGAAAAGGGAGGAAATAATGGTCTCTGGCTATCAGCTGACTCCAAACATAGCTATTTTCTTGGTTTTTTCCCTGAGTTCGTTCACTGCATATATTCATATATTCTATATGGTTGGGCTGGGTTTGGAGCAGCCTGGTCTAGTGGGAGGTGTCCCTGCCCATGGCAAGGTGCTGAAACGAGATGGGCTTTAAGGTTGCCTCCAGCCCAAACCATTCTGTGATTCTCTGATTCTATGATTTTATGATAAGAGTAACTCTGACAGTGAACCACTCTCCAGAAGTAACTGAGAGGTTTGCAGGTGCTGCCTGCCACTAATCTCTGGATATTCCTCTCACAAATAAGAGCTGGAAGTTGATGTAAGGCAGTGGGTGTAATTCTGGGACTGAAACGCACAGACCTGTCTAAGTTCGCTGCCTTTTGCCATTGGTCCCAGAATTAACATTCATTAAGTAGCCGAAGGCATCAAAAGCAAAGCTCCTACATTTCAAGCTCTAAAGACAGGCTTTGGCAGCGGGGTTGGGCTGGTCCTTCTTTGGACAAGGATGCACAGAGGCAACTCCAACCCAAATTATCCTGGAGCCTTCTTATCCTCCCAACTCCCGTCGTCTTCTTCCCCCTGCAGAGCTTGCCGTGGCCCAGTGCACCCAGCGCCCCGTTGACGTCGTCTTCCTGCTGGACGGCTCGGAAAGGATCGGGGAGCAGAACTTCCAGAGCGCCCACCGCTTCGTGGAGGACGTGGCGCAGCAGCTGACGCTGGCCCGGAGCAGCAGCGACCAGATGAACGCCCGGATCGCGCTGCTGCAGTACGGCAGCGAGCGGGACCAGAACGTGGTCTTCCCGCTGACCCACAACCTGACCGAGATCTCCGACGCCCTGGCACAGATCAAGTACCTGGACTCGTCCTCCAACATCGGGTCAGCCATCATCTACGCCATCAACAACATTGTGCTCAGCCCGGGCAACGGGCAGCGACTCGCCCGGCGCAACGCCGAGCTCTCCTTCGTCTTCATCACCGACGGCATCACCGGAAGCAAGAACCTGGAGGAGGCCATCAACTCCATGAAGAAGCAAGATGTCATGCCCACGGTGGTGGCTCTGGGGAGTGACGTGGACATGGATGTCCTGCTGAAGCTTGGCCTGGGGGACCGGGCAGCCATCTTCCGGGAGAAGGACTATGCCAGCCTCTCCCAGCCCAGCTTCTTCGACAGGTTCATTCGGTGGATTTGTTAAAGGAAGGGTGCACGCACAATCCTTCTCTCACTGATATACACACCCCTGATATTACCTGTTATATTTTCTTCCCCCTGTATGGTTGCTAGCCCAGAAGAGCTGCCCTCTGGGTCTTCCTCTCTAGCCAAAATCCAGAGCTCTTTATTGATTGTCATGATGAAGAGTCATGTATCTTACATTTATGGTGCTAATTAAAACCCAGATCAAAGCAGGATACAGAGCCATATGATGTTCTTCTGTAAAGCTTTGCACACACCAAGCCATGACCTGTGTACGTACTGTAATCCTATCAGATAGGAGGGCCTATCAGAGATGAAAGAAACCTTTCCAGTGTAGCAAGACCAGTGAATAACTCTAGTTTTCAAAAACTCTCAATATCTCTCAGTGTGTCTTGCTCCTCCTTCCGGGGAATAGCAGAATGGTGTGAGAGGTTTTGCTGCCTTCCCCAGCTGCTCCAGGGAGGGTGTATCTATCTTAAATTTCGCAAATCATCTCTAAGATCTTTATTTTCCCGTGGGCCATACCTCCATTTATTCCTTCTGTCATTCTGCCCTTCATCAGAACCTGCTCATCTATTTCTGCACTCCAAATTTCAGCTGAGAGGGGCAGCACAACTCCCAGCATTGGCACAATACTGGACAGCCACCAGAGCTGCCTCCCAGTCACCCCAGTGTGCTCAAAGCATCCATGGTACTTTCCTCCCACCAGTATCTGCTGAGCAATACCCAGATTTGAACTTGAATTGAGCTGTCTGCAAAAATAAACAAACCTTTTTCACCCTATCCTGAAAAAGCCTCTTTTTTCTGTAGTTTTGGGGATTTTAAAAATTATTTTCAGTGAGCAGCCGGTTCTCCTGGTTTCAAGCTGGTAAGTCCAGATAATCATGGCATTACAGAATGGTTTGGGTTGGGAGGGAACTGAAAGACCATCTCATTCCACTCCTCCTGCCATGGGCAGGGACACAGATTGCTCCAAGCACTGGCCTTGTTCATGCTCCTCATCTGTTTCATGGAAGATTCCCTCTGCCATGGTGATCTTTTTCCTATAAATTATTACCCTGGCGTGGAGGATGGCAGCCCACATAATTACAGCATCCCCCAGCCACCCCCTCTGCCACACCTAGGAAAGCTCACACGAAATGTAAGGAGTTTTATGGGATCCCTGTTAGCAGCCAGTATCATTGCCCAGGAAAAAACACACAGACACCAGCAGATTGGAAAACAGCACGTGATGAATGTCAGCAGGCCCCTCCAAAAGACAGAGGGTTGAAATGCTGTGCATTGACTCTGAGATTCCAGGTCAGAGGATTTACAAGCTACACACAAGAAAAATCACTCAGCAGGCAAAACGCTGCTCCAAGGGAAAGGGGGAGCGACATGCAGGGGGTTCCCACGAGGAGTTTGGCCTCATGTTTTGCTGATCACCGCGGAGCAGGTGGGACATGCCAGACGTTCAGTCAGAGTCAGAGCTGCTGCTTGAGCTGCTTGAGCTGCACGAGCCACCGGAGGGCTGGGGAAGAGAAAACAACTTTAGGGCAGCAGGGAAACGAGCCTCTGTCACAGCATTCCTGAGAGGGGTTAGTGACCCTGTGGTGGCTGCCCCATACTGTGGGAGGGCTGGAGGATTTTTATGATTTTTTTTACTAGGCTTTTAAGGTCAATAAAGGAAATTCCAGAAAGGTCTTGCTCTCTGCCAGCAAGGACCAAGGTCACAGTAGATCACTTCTGGAGCTGTTTCCCAGTGAGAGGAGCTGCTGGTTTGATTTGCCTGGGAAATGCTCCCACCTCCAGGGTTGGAAATGGGGCCTTGTTTAGCAGTTCCTCATTCAGATCTGCTCAGGACAGTGCCCATCCCTGGAACGGCATTTTCTGCATAATCTACTACAAGCACGGGGAATTGCTTCTCCTTTTTCGGTTTTCTTGTGAGGTTTTTTTGTTTTTAAGGGGGAACTGAACAGCTCCTCTGCTGCAAGACACTGAGTGAATGTCCCTTGTGGAGGCACGACTTGCACTCAGGTGAGCAGGACAGAGTCCTGGGATTTAATACACTGCACAGTGCACCCTGAGCCATGTCACCACTTTAAATGGCTTCAAGGAATTCCATGGACTTCAAATTACTCACTTAATATGACTCATTCTTGCCTATTTATTAATCTAACAAGCGTTTCCACGTCTAAAAAAAGCCACTGAAGTTTTGGCAGCTTGGTCCAGCTACCACAGGATAGGAGAGGAGAGTCCCAGCTGCTCAGGCCAGATGCTGTGGAATGGGGAGGGGTCCGAAGGACCACAGCAGAATTAGCGAAGGGCTCACTGCTGTCCCAGTCTTACCTTGCCTCCCTGGTGCTTGCAGTGCTTCTTCTTATGGTGCTTCTTATGGTGATCCTGGTGCCCGTGGGGATGATGCCCCGATGGTGGGTGCCCATGGGGGTGATGGCCTGCTGGGGGGTGCCCATGGGGATGATGCCCCGACGGGGGGTGCCCGTGGGGGTGCTGGCCAGGCGGAGCAGGGCACGGGGGACAGACTGCCACGCCGCCAGGACAAGGACCTGTGCCAGGACCAGGGTGTCCCGGCGGGGCAGGAGGGCACACTGCAATGCCACCAGGGTAGGGACCTGTGCCAGGGCCACGGTATCCCGGCGGGGCAGGAGGGCACACTGCAAGGTATGGCTGTGGCGGCGGGCCTAGGAAGAAGAGGGGGATGTTAGTGGGCAGAGACAGGCTCTCCTCAGACAGACAGTGCAAAGAGCTGGTGTACCCTTCCACCCAAAGGGCCCATCCCGGTCTACCTCTTCCTCACAAAGGACACCCCACACGCCTTTGGGATGCAGGCAAACCCCCAGGTGCCTGTGGCCATGGCACAGAGCTCCTCTCTGAGCCCTGATGGCTGTGTGGTACTCGCAGCCCTGCCCAGCCCCACAGCCCCTCACCTTGGTTGGGGTCACACATCCTCAGTGGTCTCCGAGCTGAAAGGAAAGGACAGGCACCATCAGTCACCTCATGCCATGGGACATCGCCCAGCCAGCAGCTGGGACCTGACTCCTCTGTCCCACATATCTGTTCCCGGCACAGAGACCACACTTACTTCCCCAGGAGTGCCATCCCTCCACAGACCTCGACAGCCGTCTTGTCCCTTTGGTGACGGTGCCAACCCCCAGAGCAACTGTCCTCCCACTCCACAGACCCCCAAAGCCCAGGCACGTGGTTTCCATTTTTAATGGAAATAAACTCACACTGGCCCAGCCTGGGTGCCAAGCTCGTGTCCTCGTGGGCCACGAGGGACTGGGGACACGTGCCTGGGTGCAGTGCCAGCCACAGGGACAGTGCACCCTGACCCACGGGCGCCCACGCTCCCGCTGCCCCCGTGCTCCCCCGCTGCCCTGCACTCACCAAACCTGCGGGAAAGTGCCCAGAGGAGGCAATGCCGGCAGCACTCGGGATCCCCGCCTTTGGCACGGCTCTCCCGGCTGCCGGGCACCCGTTAAATACCGCGGCCCTGCCCGGCTGAGCAGGGGTGCGGCGGGCGGGGGTGACACCGGAGCGGTGACACCGCGCCGTCACCATGGGCACGCGAGAAACGTCACCGCGCCGCTCCCGGGCGGCACAAAGGTCCCGCAGGATAGCAAACACAGGCCGTGGAGGGCGGCGATTGCGGCTCCCGGCGGCGAGGCGTGGATGGAGTGACTCAGCTGACCCCTCCATGAACCCTGGCTCGGTGCTCCCAGCTCAGGCACAGCGCCCAGGAACAGGGGTGACCTCCCCACAGACGGGGGGGCTGTGGGACAGCGGGGTGCAGGGTCCAGACTCTGCTCAAGGTGCTGCAGCGGGGTGTGGGTGGAGGACACAGTAACTGCTGTCACACCCGGTCAGCAGGGACAGGAGGCAGGGCTGGATGCCTTGATTTTCAGGTTTTCCTCTTGGAGGATCTATGAGGAAGCTGCAGGGCTTCTCCCACCCCACCCCATCCCATCCCAACCCACCCCATCTCCCTGCTAACACCCCGATGGTGCCCCATGTTTGGCAGTGCTCCCTCCCCAGGCAATGCAACAGGCTGGAATTGTCACATACAGCCTGAAAGACACCTGGCAGAAAAGGCCTATGCCAGGTCTTGCCCCAGATCTAGGGTAGGAAGGTGTTTCATGGAGTTTTCTGGACACAGGGACTGTGCAGGGTCAGGAGGTGCCCACGCACAGGGGTCTCCTTGCAGGCAGTGCCACAGGGATCCTGCCATCCCTTCTGTTGGCATCACTGCGGTCCCAGGCACGGCCAACCCAGTTGTCCACTTCTGCCCCTGGGACTGGAGGATGGAGCCTGGGGGCCAAGCCCCAGACAGCAAAAATCCCCCTTGCCCCAAAAGAGCCAGGGGACATGATGCTGGATGTGCCTGAGCAGAGCAGCTGTCCAGAGACAGATACCAACAGAGCCTAGGCATGCACAAGAGTATTTCCCAGCTATATTTGCCACCACAGCACTCCTGAGCCCTTCTCAGGCCACGCGCTTGTCCAGCAGTGCCAGCACGACCGCCGAGCCTTGCTTTGCCTCTTCCAGCAGCCCGGAGACCTTCTGTGACATCTGCGTGGGGACAGTTTGTGTCATTTGCCACTCGACAGGACAGGAGAGCCATCCGCCATGCGCCCCAGCGCCACAGGCCCAGGGCGGGCCCAGGGCGGGCCAGGGGCTTCCCCGCCATCTCCGTGCCCCCTCAGCCGCCCCGCCAGGGGGCGCCCGCGCGGCCCGCCTCACCACAAGCTTGAACTTCTCGTCCGTGATGTCCTTGAGGTTGATCATAACGTTGAAGTAAGCTCCGAACACAGCCGCTTCCAGCATTTTGGCCCCCACCTGGGAAAAGTCGGGCTTGCGAGAAGCTCTCCTGGTGAACCAGCTCCACCACACAGCGCTGAAGCAGGTCAGACCCTTACGCTGCAGGACTCCCACCCTCCTGGGGTGGGTGTCAGGACATGAGGGAACACCTTCCAGGGCAGTGTGTGAGCTGGGGCCGTACCTGGATATCAGATTTGCAGGCCAGGTTGCAGTGTCGTGCCAGCTCCTTCAGAGCAGGCCAGAGCCCGCTCACCTTCTCTGCCAGGCCATAGGGCACCCCCACGGCCGTCTTCAGCCCCTGCTGCATGGCAGCCGTGCGCCTGCGAGGGGGGACGGCCCTGGTGTGAGTGCTGGGTGGCTGTGTCCCCACAGTGAGCCAGTCCTCACCAGCCCAGCTCACCTCTCCCGCTCTTCAGGGGTGTTTTTGGGCAGCTTCATGGCTTCCTGCAGGCAAAGAAAAGCAGGTTTCCTGCCATCACCCAGACTGTGCCTTGCATCGGGGGTCAAGGCAGACCCCATAGCTCCCGTGCTCTTGCAAACCTCCCTTAGATGACAATGTCCTTTCCCCTGGCCCTGGCTTTACCATCCCTGGAAGTGTTCAAAAAGCAAGCAGACGTGGCACTTTGCCATATGGTTTAGTGGGGATGGGTGTACTCAGTAGAAGGTTGGACTTGATAATCTCAGAGGTCTTTTCCAACCTTAATGATTCTATAATTCTAAGGTCAGAGCCCTGCTCCTAAGGAGTCCAGAGCACAGCGATCCCAGCCCTCCTCCCAGCTGGAAAGCCCCCATTTCCCCACAGAATGCCTCTGGTGGGACCTCACCATGTAGCTGCTGAAGGCGCGGGAGTCAGCATCCACCATCTCCACCAGCTCCTCCATGGCCTGGTGGAAAGGGGGGATCAGCTTCCTCATGATGGGGTCCAGGTCCTCAAACTGCCGCTTCCCATAGCTCATCAGCCCCACCATGCTGCCCAGCGCTGCTCCCTGCCAGGGTAAATCCTCCAGTAGGACACAGTGCCCACTGCTACCAGCACGCCAGCTCCCCTTGACAAATCCAGGACCCCCAGGCCTCCGTCTCGTTGTGGGGCACGTACCAGGGCTCCTGCAGCTGCAGACACGGAGCCTCCTCCCGGCGCTGCCGACCTTGCTCCGACTGCTCGCACGAAGGCACCCAGTGGCTTGGCCACCAGCCCCCCATCCGCCTCTCCTGCCTCCACCAGGTACCTGCAGCACAGGTGGTGTAGAGCCCCCCAGGTGCAGGGACACCACCACCACCCAGACCCTTCTCACCCAGCACTGCCTTCTCCAGCAGCATCAACCCCATGAACGTGTAGGGGACTAACCAAAAATACCCAGCCTGAGGATCAGGGTAAGGACTGGGAACCCCATGGGTACAGCTGGGGAACACAGGTGGTGTGGGGATTGCTCTGCATTAGGCAGGTTAGGCTGATGCAAATGGCATTTGGTGGGACAGAAACGCCCCTGCAGGCATGTCCCAGGAGGGGTGACAAGGCCTTCACCTCGTGGGTGGATTTCCCTTCCTTTCCCCCCACAGACCCATGTTTCACACCAGGTGCTGCAGCATGTGAGCCAGAGGCAGTGAAATTTTGTATGGGGATAGGGTAAGGAATTTAACATTCAAATCTGGCCACAAAACCTGCTCCCACGGCCTGCTCAAGTGACCCAGAGTTCCCCCACTCCATATTCACAACCATCAGCATTTGGGAGCGGGGACCACCCTGCTCCTGCACAACACCCAGCAGAGATGTCCCCAGGCTGTGAAGAGGAGCAGCCACTGCTCCCAAAACAAGCTGAGTGCAGGATGCAGGCAGCAGGATCCCCCTATCCAGGCAGGGATGGGCACCAGGACAGGAAGTAGGATGTGGGTCCCTACTCGATGATGCGCTCCCGGGGGTGAAACGGAGACAGGGAGTCCAGGCCCAGCCGATTGACCACCTGCAAGGAGCAGCACCGCTGCGTCAGCCCTGTCACAGTAAGTCCTGCTGCATCCTCATTCCCCACTGCTCATTAACCACGGGTGAGTCAGCACTGGGACTGGGCCACTACCCAGGGAGATGACAGCTGGCACCACCAGCCCATCCCATCCCAGACTCAGGGGCGGTGTGCGGTCACCTACGAATGACTGGGAACTGTACTGATAAATGATTAGCTTGCTCTTATCTAGCACGTTCCCCACAGGCTGGAAAAGTCCCTCCCTTCTGCGGTGGAACAGCAGAGCCTGTCTGCTCGTTTCCAGCTTACTGCCCGTCCTGGGACAGCCTCCCCTAATGCCACACACTGTCCTTGAGCTCTGGGGACACGTCCTTCCGCTCCTGGCCTCCATGCAGGCAAGAGAGGCAGTTGCTGCCCACACTCAATCCTCATGGCTTATGGTCCCTGCTCCCTGTGCATCTCGGCATCCTCAGCACAATAAAGCAACTTGTTCTACTTGCTGTCCCCCCACAAAATCCACCCTGGAGACAAGTGTCACACCTGGGCCTGAGCAGTCCCAAATCTCTGCTCGGTGCCACTTTGGGAGGCTGGTGCAGGGTGGATGTGTCTCTTTTATCATCCCACCCTTGTGCTGGTACCAGAAGGAGCCACATTACCAGCCTGATCTTCTGTTCCTCCTCCAGGATGAAGAGTTTTTCCTTCTTGATGTAAAACTCAGCTGCGTCCAGCATGGCCTTCTTGGGAACGAGCCCCACCAGCTGAGACCCCACCACAGGGAGATTCAATTCCTGTGAAGGACATCAGAAATGTGATTATTCCCAGAGCCCTGCTGCTGCTACTACCCCAGCCTGGTGATCCTCATCCCTTCCCAGGACATGAGAAACTCACGGAAAAGTTTTCAACAGAGGAGCTGGGGGCTCGCAGCAAGTTGCTGAACTTTTGGGGGTTTTGTGCCATTCAGCACCTTGGCTGAGCTAAGCATGAGAGAAAGCAGAGCCTGACCTGGGGGTGGGGAAGAAAACTTGGTGGGAGACATCCTCTGGGAAGCCTCCTTTGGAACAAGCACCTCAGGCCACTCACCCGTGCATCTCGGCAGATCTCCTCATAGACGGTGTGGAGCGGCGTGGTCTCGAAGTCCAGCAGGTTTGTCGAAACCTGGGCCATGTTCTCCTCCTCCAAATACCAGCCGATGCCCTGCACCTTCTTCAAGCGCCCGGGCTGCCAACAACTGCCACATTCAGGGCACGGCCCAGGAGGTGTGCGGACAGGCAGGTGTGCTCCTGGTGTGCCCATGCTCCTGGGGTACCTGGTCGGGGCCGCGGCCCTGCTCGCGGATGTTGAGGGCGATGCGGTGAGCCAGCTCCTTGGTGCACAGCAGGTTGATGTTGTACGCGATGAGGAACGTCCGGGCGCCCGTCACTGTGGCCCCCCACCGGGGTACAAAGGTTCGGGGTCCAAAATCAGGAGCCCACTCCGGTTTTGCAAGCTGGGGAGGAAGGAGGAGAGTGTGTGGGCTGGCATCGCCCAGCAGCACAAGCCACCCTCCCAAGGAGGGCATCTCCCTCCCCAGCTGGAATCTGCCATGACCAGCTGTGTCACCAGCTCCTCTTGGTGCATAGGGACTATGCCAGCCCTCAGCATGCTCCCTGAAGACAGGGAAGTACAGGTCAGGTCTGCCAAGCCTGTGCCACCGCCAGGCTCACCTTCTCGGGGAGCGCCTCGTATTCCCCGGCACGGATGGAGGGCAGGGCTTCCCTGCTCTCGTCCCGTGCTGCTGCTCCGTACAGGTAAACTGCAAAACACAGCCAGGCGTGAGCACCGCCAGACAGGAGCTGGCACTTTCTCCAACAGTTGGAATCATGTAGGGTGGGATGGAATGCGGAGAGGTTCCTGACCCACTCACCAGGCACCCCCAGCTCTGCTGCCAAGCGCTGCCCGAAGACGTGGGCACAACTGACGCACTCCTCCATGCTGACGTTCCTCACTGGCACAAAGGGGCAGACGTCCAGGGCCCCCATCCGAGGGTGCTCACCTGGTGATGGGGCAGATACAGGAATGGAAGGTGGGAAGAGCAAGCAGACAAGGAGGGAGAACAATCCTTTTCCACACTCTTACAGACTGGACACTGTAAGGAAATCATAGAATCACAGAATAACCCAAGTTGGAAGGGACCCACCAGGATCATCGAGTCCAACCCCTGGCCCTGCACAGGACAGCCCCAACAATCCCACCATGTGCCTGAGAGCATTGCAAACACTTCTTAACTCTGTCAGGCCCGGGGCTGTGGCCACAGTCCCTGTTCCAGTGCCGTACTTGGTCCCAGCAGCTGGGATGCTTTGTGCCAGCCCAGCTCCTGGGCCTCCCGCAAGCTCACCTGAGTGTTGGCTCATGTCAATGAGCTGCCCAGCCACGCGGGCCGCACTCAGTGCCCCTTCCACCACAGCCTCAGGGGACCCCACGAAGGTGTAGACGGTGCGGTTGGTGGAGGCGCCGGCATCCACGTCCAGCAGCACACATCCCGGTGTCCGGGAGATGGCCTGTGCCACCGCATCGATCACCTGCCAGACAGCAGACGGGAGCAAGGGGGCTGAGATGGCTGGGACTGTGCAACAGCCATGGCTTTTCAAGAGAGGGGACATCTCAGTTCTCCCCCTTCCTATTATAGGTGATGGGGTTGAGGATGACCCCATGATCAGTGGAGGTGCAGCCCTGCACGAGCATCCCACTCCCACGCAGGGGGTTTGGGGCACCCCTGCCTCCCCAAACTCGCCATGATGGGGGAGAGACACCTGTCTGCTGCTGCATGTCACAGAGCACCACTACAAATAGCTGTTCCTGAGGATACATACCCTGCCAGCTTCCCAACACATTTGGCTCTGCAAAGCCTCTTCCCTGGGGGAGGCTGTGTTTTGACGGCCATGCTGGGTTTGCTAAACTCTCCTGCTGCTTGGCAGAGCTACAGTTTAGTTGAAGGCTGATCCCCAGGACAGACTCCATTAACCTGGACAGAGTCTTTTAGCACAACAACTGCAAGCAGTATTTCTCTGCAGGGATATCCCAGACCAACCCCAGACCCGGTGCTACAGCAACCTGCAGGCAGTGGTGGAGGGAGGTCTGACCCCCCACTTCTCACCAAGGTGCCAAAAGGGAGCCGAGGCTACCTTTAGGCAGTTTTGGCACTAGCCAGGTAGTGAAAGGTGCACAGGACTGCAAAGGAGGCATGGCAGAGTCTGGCAGTGGGTACCACCCTGCAGGGGGAAACCTGGCTGTCAGCACCCTGGTGTTACCCACCCCCCAGCCCCTCTCCCTCCACATGCTCCCTCACCTCTTTGTTATTCCCCTCTGAGAAGTTGGGGACGCATTCCACCAGCTTGGCCATGGTCCCAGGGTCTGCTTGCACCCCGCAGCCCCCGTTTCAGTTCTTCGCACCCTGGGGTTTCCTGCCCTTTCCCGTCCCACTGTGGAGCAAAAGCCTCTCAGAAGCTGACTTGTTGCCTCTTTCCCAAGCTGGAGTTTCTCATTAACTGAATCGATCTGTGGCCAGAGGACAGAAAAGGGCTTGAATAAACACCATGGTACTGGCCCTGCTGTGCTTGGAGCAGCTCCGGGCACAAGGGCTCTGTGGGGCCAGACAGCAGCACTCACCAGCACCAATTAATGGATGAAAGAAAAAAATCTGCTGCAGTCAGCAAGATACTGTGGTTACCTCATGGGACATGCCAAGTCACTGCAACATAGCCACTCTTCCTAGCAGGGGAACAGCTCCTTGCAGGACCTCCACCATGAATACCAGGTAAAACCCATTGCAGTGAGCAGGATTTGAAGCTGCACAGAGAACCCCTATTGGATTTTGAGTCCAACACCTTCACCCCTTGGCCCTCACAGCCCTGGACCCTTCAGGTAGGGGACACCCTGGCCACAGGCCAGACTGTGCCACATTTTCCCAGGAAGCAGGAAAGTGTCTGGGATGTCCCGGGACAGAGTGGGGGGGTGGGACAACTTGTACATCCTGGCTCGTTGGTCTAGGGGTATGATTCTCGCTTAGGGTGCGAGAGGTCCCGGGTTCAACTCCCGGACGAGCCCTGCTTTTTTTCTACACACCCACTGCTCACCACCGCACAGCTCAGCACACTGCAAATGTGGCCTCACATTCCCACTCCCCACCTCCGCCCTGGCCTGCACTGCAGCCGCCCCACACAGTCACGGCACAGCTATGCTCACCCCCTTACCTGGCCTCTGTGCCTAGAAAATTACTGCTCTGCCCCACAGTTATTGCCCCTGTTCCAACACCCTCACCAGCCCACTGACACCTGAGGGACACCCAGTGCCCGCAAAGCCCTGAACGCCCTTTCCCCAGCTTGGGCGGCAGGGGAAGGCAGCAGAGACAGGGATTTTCTCGGAGTGAGGAGAACGCCAGGACAGAAACTGTGGCAGGGGGATGTAGCTCAGCGGGAGAGCGCTTGCTTTGCATGCAAGAGGCCCTGGGATCGACCCCCAGCATCTCCACATCCTTTTGCCTCTCCAGACATCTCCCTGATGGATGCGGGGCCGCCAGAGACCCCCAGATCCCTCCAGAAAATCCCTGGGGCTGCCTGCAGGCATGTCTGACCTGGGATTGCCTCCTGGCACCCCAAGGCAGGCAGCAAGGAAATGGCCCACAGAGATTTCCCTCCCTGCCCAGGTGCTGCAGGGTGTGGAGGCACCCGCTGTCCCTTCCCCAGGGGGCTCACGGTGTCTCTTGGGGTGACCACCGGTGCCAGGGGGACCAGCCAGGGGGCAGGAGGGTGCTGGGTGCCCATAAAAAGGGCTCGTCCGG
>VYXC01007884.1:0-12500 GCA_013397175.1 Platysteira castanea
TGTCACCTTGAATAACTCAACTAGCAGGAAACTGGCCTAAACAAAGCTTTTAGGTGTAAGACCCAGCACCACCTGAGGGTGTTCAGAACTGAGTAGCTCAGACCTACCAGTGACAATGTCTTGCTAAAAGTGTGGAAAACATTCTGTTCTCTCTTTGCTTTTGTTATCCATTACATATTTTTCTGATATTCTGATCCTTTTCTGGTATTCTGATATTCTTGCTATGTTTTTATGGAGTTTGACTGATATTAACTTAAAATTAAAATAATGAACAAGGAAAAAATATAAAATTAAAATGGAAGTAGCTTCAGCTAGGAATAGGTACCAACGTGTGTAGAAGAGGACTTCCCTTCAGCAGTGTGCTGGTTTTATACTTTGGAGGGCTTGGAAGCTGTTTAATTATATATGGACTGGTGTCTTTGTAAATGTGTTGGTGTCAGATCAATCTATTCTTCTGCCAATTAAGTTCTCTCACTGATGACATTAACAGAGTGGCACACACGTCCAAAATAAAATCTGACAGCTGTTTCTCTCCCTTCTTTTTCTCTCAGGCACAAATATCCTGGGTTTGTTGTTCCTAGTGACCCTCTAACACTAAAATTTGAGGATGAGAACACGTTGCACTGAGAAGTTTTTGTCAAAATGGTGATTCCTGCTCATCAGAGCTTCTGTCCCAGCATTTCCTTGACCAGAGCAAGCAGAAGCAGGTGAATGACAGAGGAAGAGTGCATTAGGAGAGGCAGCAGATACAGTACATTGGCTGCCTAAGTGTTTTCTAATATTTTACAGAAGCCGTGACCTGGGTGAGATCCAAAAAGAGACTTAAAAGTAGATAATGGAGGAGGTTTCAGCCTTTTCACCAGGTGCTTTTTAACTACTTACACCCTCCAGTTATACCCAGCAGCAGTTTTGGAAGAATTGTGATGTGAAAATAAAGAGCTGCCTCAGAACAGAAGACAGATATGACCAGAGGTTTCATCATTACTTGTCAACACTAGTACTGTTTAATGACATGAAAAGATTTAAAAAAAAAAAAACAAAATGAGATTTTAATTTGTTTCCATCAGACTTTTAAATACATATTTTCTGGGTTTTATAATAATCTTTGTAGCTATTTTCCATTTTCAATATTTCATATTTGCATTGGAAAGAGGAATAATTAACAGATTACTTAGTGTCTGTATGTTTTCTAAATGCACTTCTGGCAGAAAATGAAATTTTAACATTGAGCATTTCAATTAAAAAAGGCATACGATATTCTTCCATATTAATAGCAAAGAATAAATATGTTTGCAATCAAATCAATTGCTCAAACAAAGATCAATGACTGAAATGATTTATACTTCTTGGTTCTTCATCTATTTAATTTTTCATTAGAGCAAAGTGCAGGGCTTTTTCTTGAGTGAGACTATTTCATCTTGTGATATTCTACTTTTTTTCAAAATTTCTTAGTTTTTAAAAAATCTCTTTACTGGTTCTGATGGCAACCAGTAGCAGAATTTGAGAGATTACAGTCTAGAGATATTTTTGATGTGAGAGAATGCACTAGAAGTGCCTTAGAAGTGCGTGAGCAATGCTCTGTTCTTTTTATTCTGGGAAGTTTGCACATATGCACAACAGCTCTGAAAAGAGACTTTGCTTTTATTGTGATAGTCAAAGAAAATTCCACACATTCCATTATAGAAGTACTTTTCAGGTGTTTTACCACCACTGTCAGCACAGTCCATATTCTATGGTTTGCTGGAGGATTTCAGCCTTCAAAAATCCTTCAACAATTACTAAATAAATTTTTAGTCCAGCAGAAAATAATAGAAATAATCTCTTTAATTCTGATAAAAACCTGAAAATATGTAAAATTTTTGCACCTAGTGTACAGGCAAAGTATTTATTATGTTAATTACTTTTGCTTTTCCAATAATGTTTTGGAGTTTCAGTAACTTGGCTCTTGAGTAAGTTCAATTAGCTATCTAATTGCAAAAATGAAATATGATGGCAGGTGTAGCTTTAGCTGGGACTGTGCCTGTGCTTTAATTCTGACAGTCTTCAATTTCGACCATCCTTTTAGATGATTTATCTTGACTATAGTTATATCAGAATCATTTTGGGGGTCAAAGTGCTACAGGAAAAAATAACATCATTGCTATTCTCATTGTAACTTTAAAGGATTTCACACATACCTTTTCTGATGGTGGCAAGACAAAGGTACATTTTATTAAATCGAAGATTATTGGTTTAATTTTTAATGGATCAGTGGCTTTGATAACCATTCACACCAGCACAAAGTGATAGAAAAATAGATCATCAGAATTTAGAGTTTAGAAATCCCTCGGTAGCAGTTTTATCCATTTTCATCTGGTGGACATAGCTACATAAGGCACCAAAGAGTAAGACACCAATCAACCCAAAGTCTATCACTCTAACTGAAGACAGCTGTGGCTATTTATATATATTCTCTGGTTTTACTCAAGTTGTTTGATTAGCCTGAAATCTTTAAAACTTTTTGGCAAAGCTATTGTAGTTCAAAATAACTCCACTGTACTGAACTACACCAATTTACACCAGAAGAGTTTTGGTGTTTGTTTTGTCTTTATTCGAGCAATTTTGCAAGAGGCCACCAGAGGAAGGAGTGATTCTTCTTTACTAAGGCCCTAAATTTTTGGTGAATCTACCACAGGCACCTCAGTGGATACTAATTCTTAATGGAGGTAATATTTTACTGACTGTGCAGAACTGTGCTTTTCATGCCACCCTGTTCTACCTCCTTACAAGAAATTCAGTGCAGTTCCACTAAGGCCAGGAGCAACTGGAACCCTGTGTGCTACGAGCAGCTTCACACTTTTGCTCTCTGGAAACCACACATTCTGAGCTCGCTTCTTAGCTGTCAGGTTAAGCTTAGCCAGCTTAAGCACGTCTTTTGTTCTCTAACTTATTAACACAGGTGTGTTATGGTGTCCCTCAGGGCTGACGCTCTTCAAAATCTGTACGCTTTCTCTTTTATTTTTCTCTGTTATGGGTTGAGTTATCACCATTTATGCTGATTGCACTCAGTTGTGTCTTTTTTGCCTGCTGATTTCACTTTAGCAGTCTTGCTGTTTCTGTCTTGTCTTGGAGACATATGGGGTTGAATGGCAGATAATGTTTCTTAAGGGGACATGGCTGCACACCTTTTAATTAGTTCTAAGCTTTTGTGTTTAGTCACATTTATTCATAGTAACCATTTAAAATGTTGAAGTTACATTTTTCTGGGTTTATTATTCATTTATAAAATATTTATTTTCTACAGTGCAGGGGAATTGAGACAAGCTATTTTTGCTTCTGCTCATGGGAGTAATTCTTATGAGTTGAAAAATGTGTTACTTAGTTAATCATGTTCTATAGAAACATGGAAATCTGCATCCAGTTCCTAAAAATACATGGCTTTCCTCTCAAATGCTTATGAATTTTGCATAACAAGATCTGGAATTCTTCAAAATATGATCTCACATTTTGTTTAAATTCTTAAAGCAATTATTTTCTCTAGATTTTTCTATATTGAGTTGATAACCCTGGCAAACATTCACCAAAATCTTTGAATTTTTGTATTGTGTAGGTTTAGTGGCAAATACAGCTGCCATGGCATGGACACTAAAAGTTCACGACCATATATTTTGTTGCTGCATGATGAAAGTGACCTTTCCAGTGTGAGAATGGAAAGTAGTCTCAAAATAAGCCAAACTCATAAAAGAAATCAGAACTTGCTTGATTTTTTGCCTCATTTTCATGGTCTGTGATTTTGCTTATCACATGGCAAAACTCCAATATCTTTATTCTGACATAATTTCCTTTACCATTTTTTAAGTGAAGTGTACATGCAATTTGGCACAACTCAGCTCCATTTAGGTTTTTACGCCACTTACGCCTTAACGCACCAAGCTGCTTAAGCTTCTCATAAACCCTTTATTTTTCAAAGCTTCATACTCAAAGGCTTATATAACCACCAACATTTCCTGGCACGCATAGAAACACCTAACTGTTTCAATTCTATGGCTTCACTTAAAAGTTTCACTATATGAAGTCAATATGATATGAATCAGAGTTCAGAAATGTGGTTGCCACCTAAAAGCTCTTGGAAGACAAACAGTTACCTGTCCATGATGGAGGCTAAAAAATGGTCTCTGCAGAGAAACAAATTAGTTTCATGTTTTTAAGATTAACCCAATCAGTTTTGTTTTGGAGATGAATCATTAAGTTTATCTGCAGGTGTACATTTTCAATAGAGAATATTTGTGTAGAAGTATGTATCAGTATTTTGATTACTAGAACTTGTAACCTAACAGAAAATGGAAGGATGATAGCTAATCTAAGAGATTTATTTTTTAATTTTTTCTGAAAGAAGGTTTCCTAAGTGTTACATTTTTTCACTATTCAACACTACGTACTGGAATCCAACTTTTTATAGCACCAGAATAGGCCTAAATGTCCACTTTCTTACACTTTCTAACATGTACACACAGAACTGTCTTAATAATCTAAAATGTGCTAATAGAAACATATAGATTATTATTTTCAATAGTGAAACATAAATTTACAGAATTAAGAATTTATTAAAGGTAACTATATATCTGACTTAAAAGGATGATGAAATTACTAGAAAAATTTCCTTTTTCATTCAGCAAAATTTATTCTCCCTCTAAAGATATTTACAAGCCAGAAATTCTGTCTATGAATTCTTCTTCTTTACACCTGTAGGCCTGATTACTCACATTTGTGGGCCAAACACTCAAAACTCCAGTCAAATCTGAGGAACTGGCAGGCATATTCTCTCCGCTGCTCTTACTGCCAGCAGGGCTCCTCAAATCAGCAGATCTCAAAAGACAAAAAGAGAGGAACCACATGACCTCCAGATTCTTAAAAATCAAGTTATGTCACTTCTACAGCAGTCTTTAAACTTCAGATTACTCTCTGTGTTCCCTGAGAGATGCACATTTTAAAGCTCAAGGGAATAAAAATCTGCTGAAACACTTACAATGAATTGAGAAGTTTGCAAAAAAGTGTTGAAGTTGTCTTGCTTGATATCTTTTCCAGAATCTGAAGATAATTGGATTTCTGTTTCTTGAGGTAGCAAAAATTTTACTTTTTTTACATAAGTAACTAAAATCTGTGTTGAAATGTTTACACAAAATACTCTGAATAAAGTTTATATAAATAATTTCAATCCTAACATTTCTAAATTGAGTACCGGATTTTTGTAATCTTAATCATTTTCTTGCAAGATCTTATTTTAAACTCTCAAATCTTCAAGAATATAAACCATTATACTGGCTTTTATCTTGATCAGCAGAATTAGTGACAATAAACTTAATCTGCCACTTTAACTAATGGAGTAAATAACAACTGTAGTAGACTGCTGTCTGTGTCCCATTCATTAATTTACTGCTCAACCTTTTTGTCTAATCAAAGCCCCTCCAGCTCATAGCGTCTGCTTTTCCCAACCCAGTGTCTGTGCTGCATCTCATCCCAGACTATTGTCAGACCTCTTTCCTGCACCTGACTCATTCCCAGACTGCTGGCCCAGACATTTCTGCTCTCCCTTCATGATTCTTTTCCAGACCTAGTCTCTGGAACTGCCTATTTCCATTTTCCTCTCTTCCTTTGTTGCTCTCTCAAGTCCCAGCCTCCATATTTTTTTCCCAACCAATGGTCACCTTCTTCCACCTCTCAGCCTCTGAGACCTGCCAGTTCCAGACTTTACCCTGATCTGACAGACCACTGACAGCTCTCCTTCTCTGCAGCTCAGTTTTTTAACTTCATAAGCCTTCTCTAAATCTAGCTGTTGCTCCATTTTGGCTCTTTCTCTGTCACATTCAAATCAAGCCACTTTCTCCTCCTCCAGCACCTATACAGGGCAAAATGAGAGCACAGGAAATGTGGTTTTCAGAGCTACTGAGCTCAAGCTCACATTTAGTAATCATGGTCAAACTGTGTTTTCAGAGTTCAATACCTAAGTTTTTGATATATTGTCCTNTAGAATGGATATTATACCAAAAAAAATGCTTGACAACTTCCACAGTATGCAATGCTTTCAGCCCTACCTACAGTCCAGGCGGAGTCCTTCCTATTAAAGGAAAATTAGCTAGAGTGATTTAAAGACCAGTGTTTCAAAATCCAGAAGTAATTAATTAAAGTTCTCCCTAGCAAACTGCATAGGTATCCTTGAACCTCTGTGCAGAGCTTAGCTGTCTTGGTTTGAGTAGGTGTGTTACGACTATCTGGGTCAGTATGGGAAAGCAGATACGCAATCAAAATATCTCAAAGTATTTTATTACAGTTCAGTGAAAAGTTTAAGGCTAAATTATAGGTAACACTGAGGTTTATGTGACGATTCTCTAGCTCATGAATCTCGCTTTTGAGACCTTGGCCAAATATGACAACCTCTCAAAGATCAATAATTTGGTTCACAAAATTCCCTTCCCAAGTAAAATCACAACGGTTTCACATGTACTTGCTTCCTCAAGACACCAGTGGTTGTTTTGATTGACAAGAAAACACAACAATGATCCAACAAGATGGTTATTCAGTTGTTAAGGAAATGAAGCAACACTTCATAGTTTTGCTTCTCCAGCAGTTGACAGAAACTTTCAGTGTATAATTAAGAAAAGTTAAATAAAGCCCATTTTTAGGAAGACAAGATTAAGAATAGGATTTATGAAGTTCTTCTGTTGCCAAATGAGCAAATGCTTAGCTCTGGTTTTATAAGTAAAAACTACGGAGTTTAATTTCTTTATCCAGTACAGTGAGTAAAGGCTCAGAGAAATGACATTTTAAATTAATGATTCAACGTTACAACATCACTTTGGGTTATTTGAAGTTTAGTAACCTCCTTCTACCCATTTTAAACATATATCAAAACACAGGTTTAATGATAAACTGTTTACATGTTGAAAGCTCCTTCTTGGCAGCTCTTCTGTTTTTGCCGTCACCTGAATTAATTATGGCAGCTCGGAACATCTCTAGCAAACATGATGATATATCATAGATTATAAACTCATCTACTGAACCCTTAACTACGGTTGCAAAGTAGATTATTTTGTTTAAAGACAGCAGTTTAAAAATTTAGACATTTAATTTAATTATCTTCTCCCAGAAGTATAAGAAGAAATCAGAATCCTAGTGTGAATAGCATTATACTTGCATAAGAAAACTTACAGAAGCATTTTTGCCTCAAACTCAATAATTTTGCTTATAATCACTAACTATGTTTTTGTTTTACAGAACCAGTATGATTTGGAAAAAGAATAAAATTGCTTTTAAAGTGCAAAAATAATTATGAACCACTTGAAATGTAATGTCTGTATTTTATTTCTCATCAGAATTCATTAGTGTGTAACATCAATAATTTAGCCCATCATTTGCCAACACTGACTTGGCTCAGTAGTTCAATCATGTAACCCTGTAAACTCACTTTCCATTAAAATGAATGTTGCTGACAAAGGATAACTAAAGAGATACTTCATTTATTAGCTAAAGAGATACTTCATTTATCAACATTTTTAAATTAGAAGTTTGGGACCACAGACACTTAGCTGGATAAATTATTCAAAGGGATCTTTGCATTAGGCCTAAAGATGTTTATAGAATCAAACACAATGTTATCCAGAATTATAACAGCCTTTCATTTGTGTAACATGTAATTCACAGTATAATATTCCGGAAACCAACAGAGCCACCTGCAGAGAATCAAATGACCTACCGGTACGAAATACTGTCTGTCATGTGCAAAATTATCAAATGTGTAATATCCCATCTTTTGATTGACTCAATCAAGCATTTCACACGGAAAATTCCTTACAAGAAACTTCTTGCAACAGGCAATATAATCTTCCCAAGTTGCATTTGAGGAATTAAACGCTTTACATTATTTTACTATGAGCACCTTCTTTAAGCGCAGTAACTATCTTCTGCAAATGTATCCTTTAAAAATATTCAGGATTCAGATTTGATGCCTCAGCTTGTTGCTTCTCTGGCCTTTTTCCTTGCTACCTATTTTTTCTTACCAGAGTGCTGGGTTCATTTTCTAAACTTCAGTCCTTTCTTTTTTTTCAATTTTGTTATTATTATACAATTTGGATGTAAAAATTTGTTTCTTTTTTGTTTTTTTTTTCTTTTTTTTTTTAATTACATAAGTACCTGTACCATGACAGGACAAAGTTATGAATTAAATAAAACCCTCTCATGCTATGTCTTTTGCGTATGCCTGGGAAGGTAGCTCTGGAAACCAAATCCTTCCTAAGGATAAATCAGTAAACATCTGTCACAGGATCGACATAACATGACTGTCATCTGACTGTGTACTCTGGAGGGCTGCTGCTAGCTAGAAGGAACCAATTAAGGACAGAAGCAGAAAGCAAATAAAAATGTTACAATACCAGTTCGGTCAAGCCTCCACATTGCTGTCCAATTCCCCTTACTCTTTTCTATCTACCTAAATGAAAAACATATGGTTTCTCTATAAAGTATCCCCATCCTTATTCTTTTCTCAAACTTTGTGCTGGAGGGACAAGAACCACTCCTTCTCTGAGTGATATTCCATGTAAATAATTTGTGCTCACAGGCTCTTATAAATACATTTTTGTCATATTCCAGGCTGAGGAGTGAGGGATCAAATTTAGGTCCTTGCTTTCAAGTGTTCTCAAGAAGTGTTTTTTCCAAAATGGATGGGATAATCTTCTGAGCCCAAGCACGGTGGGAACTGAGCATGCATGTGGTAGCAGAGCAGAAATGTGGTTTTGAAACAAATTAGAAGATGATACTATCAGCTGATTCAAGGGTCTGAGGAGCTTTGCACAAAGAAACCTTTTCTTGAAATTTTTCTCTGTTTCATCAGGCAAGAGTGAGTTGGAAAGAACTACACCTTAGAGAACTACTCATTTGTCAAGGATGATTTTGAAGAAAATGAAAACTGAAATATTTCTCTTCTAGTACTGCTGTATTTCTCATTCCTATAATATTCAGTATTGTCACATGAATGCACAGTCTGTATAGTATCAGCACTTAGCATCAGTTTTGCTGCATCTACTGGCAGTGAGAGCTGAAGACTCAGGAAAAGAGTTTCTTTCTTGCGCTTAACTCCTCCAAAACTGTGATGGATCACAGCAGTTTCATGAGTCGTGTTAACTTGCTAACTTGTCACAGCTGTCGTGGATCCCTCTGAAGCAACCTTTGCAGTTTTCTGTCCCTCCTGTATGGTGGAACAACTGCCATCTTGGACAGGAATGTCCTTGGGGACCTGATGGAGAGAAACCAGAGCAAGCCACTCCATGACTTTCCCTGTCCTGCAACACTCCTTAGCCTTGAGTAGCACAAGCTGTCTTTAGGGCTGCTCAGTCCTACAGAGCATTTAATATCTATTTTCAGAGACTCTGAATGAATTTGTTTCTAGGTTAATGCAAAGCTCCCCTTTCTTGATTTTCCATGTATGTTACAAGGACAACGGGAGAAGTATCTGACACCGTGGAAATGCAGAAGCACGACCTTGTTGTTGCAGGGAGGTGTTCTGAAATTTAGGAATACTTACTGACCATGGGGAATTACAGCAATAAATGTCTTCAGTCTGATCTCATCTGTGTCTGCTTTGGGATAGGAAAATATTAGGAAGAGATATTGGATGTATTTATTTTGCCCTTATACTCTTGTGTACATGGCCTCTCATCATGATCATTGCTGGGTGGGTTAGATGGACCACTGGCTTGACTCCACATTGCAGTGTGTATGTGATGCCGTTGTGATTGCTGGTTTCTTAGGCAGTGTAAACATTTTCCAATTCTATATTCACATTTTATTTCTCTTTATGATTATTCCTATGGGGATTCTGCATGCATTTCTGGTTATCTTGTTGATTTACTGTACTTTCCCATATTTCAGATATTCTGCATCTGCATCAAAAGAGGGTTTGCAGCAGTTAATCCTTTCTCCCTTCAGGCAGCACATTAAATTATTTACTTCTGAGGAACTCTTTTCTAAGTAACTCTAAACTATAGTATATGAGAGAACAAGTTTGCACCACTAAATGGGAATCATAACTGCATCTGTAACACATCAAGGAAGAAGCTGATTCTCCAGGAGTTCACTTTACAATATTTCCAAGTTACAATACTCATCAAACAATATTTTGCACTCCTAAACCAAAATTCTTGAGGATAAATCTCAGGGGAATTTGAGATTCAGGTGCTTTTTGGGCAGTTGCTACTCCACTATGGGCATGATGTTTCAAGAAAGGAATTTACATGGCCAAAGTTCATTCCTTGTTCTCATCTATTTTTCCCCCTCCAGCAAATGAGTCTTTCTGGGTCTCCAGGAAGGGGTACTGTTATAAAATTAGTTTCATAAGGAAAATAATTGAGTTACTCACCTGTTTTAAAGTTTTGCAATCTGGCTCAAACATCCTCATACCTTGCTATTCCTTCAAGATGTTAGGTAGAACAGCTGACAAATGAAAAGTCAGTAGGCACTACTAGGGATAGAGGGCCTGATTTTCACAGTTTACTTGTTTTAAATCCATTTGTTTCATTACAATTACACCTAATTTAGGCCTGTGTGAAAATCAAGCATTAAGATTGCCTTTTATTTTTAGTATTTATTTCTTATTATTTGAGAGCTATTAGCATATGATGCTGTCAAACTAATGGAGCAAATTGAAGATAAGTGACTGTGGAGATGCCCCCCCTGGGAGGTGGGCCCTGGGAGCTGAGACATGGATACATGGGGTTTCCAGGCTCCCTGATGTTATCCTGTTCCTTATTGGTTATAGGTGTTCTCCCCGCCCCAAAAACTGTGGTGTCCCATCATTCCTGGGTCTTCGGGGCAGAGTTGGTGCCTGACCTGGCTGCCCTGTGCTGGACTGTGTCTCTCCTGGCTGCCATGTGGTCAGAGAAATAAAACATCCATGAATATCTACCAAAAATATTGTTCCTGATTCTTTCTACGGACAAAGCTGTCTTCAGGGAGGGTGCAGGCTTTAGCCAGACCTCAACAAGTGACCGTATTTAATGTCATTGTATATTTAAAACAAATGGTTTTTAGTTTCTAAACTTAAATTTTGATTTTCATTGAAACACTAATAAACCATAAGACTTTCATAAACTTTATTTACTTAGTACAGTGTAAAATGTAGGCTTCTTTCTTTCTTTCTTACAAGTGGAACTTCTTTAGGGAAAGAATTGGAAATTTTTCCATAACCCAGGGCTTCGTAAACGCTTGATCGAAATGGCAACCAGAATGAAATCAAGCACGTCCTTAGTAATAGCTATGCTGACATTCAAATTACTCCCACTGAAGTCTACAGTTAAAAGTTGAAAATTCTTTGAAAAGTTGAAAATACACTTAAGTTGAAAATTCATTTTACATGACTATAATCCATTTATTTAAATCATTCATGGAAATGAGATCAGAGGTAAAATGTACAGGTTGTTGTTATTGTTGTTGTTGTTGTGGGGTTTTTTGGTTGTGTGGTTTGGGGTTTTTTATTTCAGGACTGGCAGAACACATTCACAGCTCTCAGTTTTCAGTAAATGAGAATCCACATGCATGCTCAAGCTTGGCCCAACACACACATATCAGTATCATTTTTCCAACAAACCAGCACATAAAGTTTTCCTTTAAGACAATGTAATCTTAAATGTTTTATTAAATCTATTTTGAAAAATCTGATGATTAGTTTTCCCACTTGTAAACTTTAGTTATTAAAAATGACATTCAGCTACATTTACAATATATGTTAATATCATTTTTATTTCATTGCTAAAAGACAGTTCCAAATAAAATGTACTGATACTCCAGACCAGATTGCACTGATGGTGGTTGTTTTAGTTATTAGAAAACCACAAACTGAATCGTCAAAGTACACTCAATTCTAGAGCATTTTTAGAAGTTAGAATGCTAAGAAAAGAGGCACTGATTCCAACACTAGCTTGTTTACTGAGTGTAAAACAAAATCTTGGAAAATCAGATCAGCAAGTCAATGAAATAATCTTGCCTCTCTGTCTTCCTTTTCTGTCACTTTTCTTAAGAGTTTCATCCATTTAGATATTTCACCCCAAATCTCATGAGTCCTGCATTTGGTTACAGCACCATCACACTTGTGCCTTTCCCAGGCAGAGTGGCTCAGTGTGTTTACTTCCAATTCATATTTAGGTGTGTCTCCCCACATCCACGTGTATACAACACATTCTCCTGTTTTTATACCCTCAAGAGCATCTCTCTAAGGGGCTGCACTGCTGCACCTGGCACCCAGGTTACCCCATACCCTGAATGGGAAACACACACAAACAACAACTGATTCTCTTTTAGACTACGGAGAAGGGGCCCAGAAAAGCCCATCCTTGTGCTCCTTGATCTCAGGATCAGGAAAAATTCTCTGGCCCTGGTTTGTTTATCGAGAATGATGTTGCTGATGTTTTCCAAAACACCTTTTTTAGACTTTATATTGTCACAGGAAAGGGAAAAAAAAGAAACCTGCGGAGTAT